>JANIJH010000007.1:54767240-54836551 GCA_024520975.1 Erythroxylum areolatum
CTAAGCAGTGAAAGGTGATGTAGAGAGGTTAGAGGACAACATTAAGACCTAATCCTTAACTTGTTCCTGTGCTTGTGCGATGGATCACGATCAGGACACGATTTATTTTATGTTGTGGAACCTAGCTCAGATTTTTTTTAGTTAAATATGGGTGGAACTAGTATTTTTTATTTTCCAAATACATATAATAAATTTATAAATTTATTAAACGAATTAGAAATTCAAAATTAATTAGACTCATATATAACAATAATATTAAAATAAATAAGACCAAAAAATTAAAAGCTGAACTAAAAAAGAAAAACTTGACGAGTAATGTAAATGTAGTTTGAAGTGTCAGAAGAACAAATAGAAAATAAATTGCTGAAGGTATCAAGAGAACAACAAATAATGTCAGGCTAAAATTGAAAAAATTGAAAGTTTGAATATTTTATTGCTACTTTTTAAAATTCGACTATAATTAAAAAATTAACGAAATTTTGAGTTTTTTAATTAACTCATAAGATTATTATAGTGAATAAAACCGAAAAGTTGAAAATTAAACTGAAAAATTAAACAGTTCAAGATTTTTATAATTGAACTAACCAAACTATTTTAATTTTTTTCTAATTATATATATATATAGTTCAAGATTTTTACAATTGAACTAATCGAACTATTTGAGTTTTTTTCTAAATATATATATATATATATAATTCGGTTAGTTCAATTGTAAAAATCTTGAACCGTTATATATATATATATTTTTTTTTTTGTCCACGAGGTATCCTATGAGAGTCACCACTATGAAAAGATACTTTTAGGCCATTTACACCCAGACTAATCTCTGTTCGAACTAAGTAAGTCTTTTGTTGGAGGTAAAATTCTGGCCTTAAATTTTAAACGACTGCATACATAAAGACAATTCGAACTCAGGATCTCACTTAAACTAAAAAAATCTCTTATCAACTCAGTTGCGTCGCGAGGTTTGATTATTTTTATATTAAAACATTAGTCTAATGTTAAAAATTATATATAGGATGGACTTTACGTCAGAATAGGTTCCTTTTTTTCTTCGTGGGGGGGGGAAAGATAAAGACTAGGTCATAAAGTTATAGAAAATTCTGCATATTTGCCCACCTTTCTTTGTTTCTATTGGTCCCATAACCAAAAAAATAAAGAAAGTGAAAGCTTTGTGTGAAACTATGGAAACCTCCTCCCCACCTTTTCAGCTTAGCTTTACCCTCTGGAAGTACACTGCTCCAACTACACCTTTTCCATGACTTTTTGAGTTAATCCCTTTTCTCCAGACTCGATCCGCTCCTCTTCCTGTTTCCGTCCATCTAGACCTTAAAAGAATCTTTTTCTTGAAATCTTGTTACTGTTTTGTTTGATGTTAATTGAATGATTTATAATAGAATAGAATATATTGTAGTAAAAATTGTTTGAAAGAGATAAAAAGATTCATAATATAATGCAGTGAAATGTTATTTAAAAGATGGATGAAATGTAATGTAATATATAATAAATAACTATTATAATCTTGATATTAAAATGGTTGTTATACGAAATTTAACGTTATGATTTTAAAATAGAAATCATGTTTAATTAAAAAATTATGGTTTAAGTTACAACCGTGAAAATATTTTTTATATTTTTATTTTAAAATAATAAAAAAATTTGATAAAAGTTTTATTATTTTATTATTAATTATATACAATTTATTATTATTAATTTTTTAACAAATTTCATTTTATTCTATTATACGTGATTTATATTTAAAAATAATTTATCTCTATTTTTACTTATATAGAAACATATATAAACAATTAAAAATAAAATTTAATATATTTTCTATTTTCATTAATAAAAATTTTATTAAATTTTTTATTTTATTATTAATTATATAAAATTTATTATTAATAATATAAAAATATTATTATTAAGGTGAGGAGAAATGATATAAAAATATTATTAATTATATACAATTTTTATGGGCCGTAATAAATAAGTATGGAAAAAAAGAGGTTAGGGTTAGAAAAAATAATTAATATTAGAAAAATTATTGAGAATATATTAGGTAGTATGTATTTATTAATTTACGTTCCATGTTAAACTACTCGAATCGAAAGTTTTTTATTTTTATTATTTAGAATAAAATGAAACATAACATGAAACTTTTCACTACTATCTCCTTTCATTTCATTATATTACGAAACTGTCGTTTATTTATCGTTTGATTTATAAATATCAGTTGAATCGAATTCGTTTGTGATTATAAGTATCCTTTAAAATGTGAACGCAGGAAAAAGTTTTGTCTGGACTAGCCTTCCAAAGTCTCAGGTAAGGCTTCGAAAGTCTCAGGTAAGGCGACGTGTGAAGATGCATGGCAGCAGACGATTTGCATGCATAAATCATCTCTGTAAGCTGACTTAGCGATGTGATTGAGCTGTTTAAAAAAGCCTAATACTGTATTTTCGTGTGAATCTGAGTTATAAACGTTTGACTTTATTTTTAAAATTTTGTTAAATGCAAAATTAAGAGAAAAATAATATTTTATTTAACAGATTAAAGAATTTATAAAATACAAATATCAGAGCAAAAATTTAGTTTCAAATTTTAAAATATCGAGATCTTAATATTATATATAAGTTATTTAAAAATTTATCTACAAAAACATTCACTACAAATCCTTGTTGAAATATGGAGCTTGATAAATATTTTAGACTATATACCAGGTCCTCTTAGAATTTACGATAGACCTACGGGCTTACATGAGAAGGAAAGTTAAACAACATATAAATCTAAGTGAGGTTCTATTCTAAAACCAATTGGTGATAGATGGAGTAGCCCACTAGATTTATATGCTAGTCTTTTTTCTTCTCTTTTTCCAATGTAGGATAAACTCTCACTTTATATTTCAACACATCCCCCTCACGTGTGGGTCTAACACGTGACACAATCTATCATTTCGAGGGGTTAACAACTAACATAAGAGCAACCTGCTCTGATACCATGTTAAAATTTACAATAAACTTACGGGTCTACATGAGAAGAAAAGTTAAACCATATATAAGTCTAAGTGAAGTTCCATCCTAAAATCAGTTGATGATAGGTAGAGTAGCCCACTAAACTTATATGCTATTCTTTTTTCTCTTTCTTCAATATGGAACAAACTTCCACTTTATATTTCAATAGCGCTACGTAAATATGTTCTATTCTCTTAGTGTACCTTTCGTTGAAAAATTTTCCAGTGAAATAAAACCTTAATTGCTGTGAGCGTAGTCAAATATTTAGTGAACTACGTAAATTTATATGTTTTTTTTTGTGTACTTATTCTTTAGTTATTGTGATTGATTGTTCGTAGCAATCCTGCCGAGAAAGTAAAGGAAAATTTAATATTGCATAGTCATACTTACTTCTAATCAATAAACGTCAGTTTCGAGGATATCGACAACTCAAACATTCGAAAGGATAAGATTAGATACCTAATTATTACTTTTACTTTGTCAACTTGAAGATTAAACCAAAGTACCAAAGTCTTTGCATCTCCAACTTTGGATAAAACTGTCACGTTCTAGCAGTAGCTTTAGCTGGGGTTGGTTTGGCACGAGTTGCTCCTTCTTTTGCTTACGCGAATTGTCTATAATATCATTCACCTGCACTGATTTAATATTCCGACAGAAACTTGTTAGACATTTTAGAAGATAATGTTCAAATTCGGACACCAAGAATGATCCAACACGTGTGGTCGATGAAGCATCCCACTTTGTTGGAAAAAAAAAAAGGTCACCCTCACTTTGCCTCGTAAGTTGAAGATTTTAGGTTTAGGTGGAAGCTTTATGCTACATGTATATATATACGTATATAAAGCTCACAGAGTTCTGATTCCGTAATTATCTGCTGACATGCTAATGACATACTACAATCTCTATCAGAAGTTCAAACCAAAGACTGGAAATGTCTCCTGGACTAAGATGCTTGGAATATACCGAACCTTCAAGTTCCAAACCACGTCTTGTTCTGAATAATTAAACCCTTGACTGGGACACACGCTTTTGCTATGGGGACATATGGCTAAGCTGTATTGCATAGTCTTCGTTTGCATTTATGACCGGTACTCAGTTCACGGCATGTCCATTGTCAGGATTGCTCGAGCCACGGAACCTGTACTGTTAAGTCTTTGATCTTCAGGAACTCATCAAACAGAATACGAATTCTCTTCAGCTTGACTATGAATATTGCTCTTATGATTCCTGATGAGCTCCGTCTATGTCACCTCTCGTCACCACTCATCGACCTACAAGCGAAAGTGACATTTAATGGTCAATTTTTGTTATGATTTTCAATAATAACAGAGCTGTTAGAACATTGGTTGGTGTAAATCAAACATTGGTTGGTGTAAATCAAGCAAGGAAAAGCTGAGATCTTTTAGTTTAGTGTAAGAGAAGTTTTGTTCATTGTGCTCTTATGGAGTATAATTAGTAAAATAAAATCATTTTGGTTCGAATCGGTTCAAACCGATCGAATAATAAATTTTGTTTAATTTGAATTTTATTTACTTCGATTTAATCTAAATCGTCAATCTTATTATGAAGCGAACTAATTGGTAAATACTTTTTAGTATGTTTTTAGCTATTTTTAAACGGTCATTTTTTGTGACTTTATTATAATAGACTTTGTATTTTTAGATCTCTACATATTTACATCTTATCGAGATTTCTATTAAGTCGTTATTATTGTTATATTTAAAATATAATAATTATAAATTTTTCACTAAAAACAAAAATGAAATTTGTTAAAATACAAAACAAATTAAAGTTAAAAAGACAAGCAAACATACCTAGGCAGGCTGTGAAAGTGTGCCCTATAGAGATGGTCGAGTTAATAAAGTAGAAGAGTATAAGATCAAAAGATTTTGTGTTCGATTTTCTCTACTTATAACGAGACTTATCTAGTACAAAGTACCCAATTAATATAATTTATAAACTATTTAAGTTAATTCAAAGATTTACCCCAGCTGCAAGGTCTCTGTAACAAAAAACAAAAAACAAAAGAGCTGTGAAAGTGTCATAGGTTGTTGTGATATGATCTGTTGTGCTGATCTGACAAGTAAAATGGGGTCACAAAATAATGCTCCAATCCCTATCCACATAATGTACACATAAAAACCCACATCCCACGTGTCATATATTACATATGTATATGCTTTTTTAATATTAATTCCCACAATGAGGATTTGGATGTTAGAGAAGCATCCTAGGCTCATTCAATTTCAAACACAATATTAAAAACAAATAAACAGATAATAATTAAAAATTTTAACCGATTAATTGATTTTTAGAATTTTTAAATTTTAGGGTCGATTTATTTTAATAATTCCCATTGTTAAAAATTAAATAGATTATTAATTAATTGGTAAGTTTTGTAAATTAATTATTTTTTATAAATGAAATAATTTTTATTTAACGATCTTATTTTTTAATTAAATTTTAAAATTGACAAAAATAAGAATAGTCTCTTTTAATCTATTTAAAATTTTTAATTTTATTTAATATTTAGTCGATTTTATAACAATTAAATACCGATTGAATCTTTTAAACCTTAAATCTCTTATCTTACGTATTTAACTCTCCATCTGACAAAAGATCGGAAATTTGCGTTCAAGTTAATTAGCTAACCAACGACCAGAATGCAATTAACTGTTTTTTGTTGGAATATAACCTTAATTCAATCCATTAGATCAACCTAATGTCATCTTGATTCCCAATCAAATCACGTTTCCATTAACGTGGCAAGACTTATGTGATTAATGAGCTTTCATAATCATAATCATCCAAGAAATCATAATACATGAATTTGGTATGCTATATTTCAACAAATGACCATGCTATAAAAGAAAATTATATCATATTCAAGGAATCCAATTAGTAACATCCTTAAGCTGTAGCTTTTCTAATTACTTCCAAATCTGAGAAATTGTAGGTTCGAGCAGATATAAAAAAAAGTCCTAACTCATTTCAACATTACAAAAGATGGTTAATATGAGTAAAAATATGTTAAAATTTGTAAAGGGAGGTTATATTAAATATGTCATTTAATTTTGTTCCTGACTTCGTGCCTGTTTAGAAGGGTTGTTAGGAGTTCAATAAGTATCTTTCTCTACCACAATTTTTTTTTAAAATAAGTGTTTAATTGTAAAATAAAAAAACACTTCTTTAATAGATATGACTTTTTTAGCAGTCAAAATACAGTTTTTTAAGAAGCTTATATTTGAAACTTCTCAAAAAAGCACTTTTTAAGATAAAATTTTATGATAAATTAATGAGCTTATTTATTAGTCCCTTTTATTCTTATGTTTTACACATAATTCCCACAATACCCACAAACCCATCTTCACGTTAATTTTATATTAGTTTTATTTATTTTATAATCCATATAAAAGATTTGGTTAGATATATTTTCATCTATATTTTGTATGGTTTAAAATATATAATAATTAACATATTTCGCTTTGTACATTGTTTAATATACTTTAAATAATATAAATATAGTTAAAATTAAAAATAATGTTATTTTTATGTTATCAAAAAGTCTATTGTATGAAGCTCTTTTAAAAAAACTATTTTTCAAATGACATCTAAACACTCAACTGACTTCTTAGAAAAACTCTTATCAGAAAAACACTTTTTCAAATGACATTAAAATACTGAACTAGCTTCTTAGAAAAGCTCTTATCATAAAAACTCTATAGACAAAAGCTCATTCAAACATATACTAAATTTACGAGTCACATACTAAAAATGACTAGATATCAACGTATTTTAGTGATAAGTCTATGTCACAGCAGTTTGGAACATGCCATTTTGTATGGAAAAGAAATTAATCCGCACCGTCCTTATGGTACGTGCAGGAGATTAAATAAATACTTGGGTAGGCACCGCTCAAACCTCCCTTAATTTGTCTTGTGGGTTTGTTCGTTCATTGTTTGTTAACTTAATTAAAGGCTTAATTAACCTCTAATTACATGCATGACACCTACTTGTCCTAGTTGCTTCCCTCTTTCCAACACCTAAAACAAAGTGCTAACATTCCCGGTTTGAATCAAATTTAAATTAATTATGTTCGAATTTGAAGAACTCGATCATACTTAATTTAAAAGATCTAAATTAGACTAAAAATAAATTATTTTCTACGTCGATTTGAATTTAGTTGGGTGACTTCGAATTCGACCCACTGTAAATCTTATCAGTGACAAGTTATCTAAATATCTCAATTTGATTTGAAGTAAGAAATAAAATATAATTCAACTAATTTGAGATAATTATAAATTTAACTCAATTGAACTTTTAAGTGAAAATAATATATAGTTCAATTTGATATAAGATTATCATAAACTTAATTTAATTCTACTATCTTCAAATAATAAATACAAATAACATGACCTAAATCAACCTGATTATAAAATCAAATTTAAAGAAAAAAATTGACCCGATTCACTTGACCGATAAAGTCCATAGTGTTAGCTTAGGTTTTGTTTTTTTGATTGCCTAAGATATGGTATGTTTTATTTTGCTTTTATCTCCATGTTCATGTTTAGGTTAAGATCAAGAGCCAGAACAAACAATGCATTCTTGAGTCATATACATAATAATTATATGATATGAACAATATGGTTTATATAAGCTAAAGCTTTCCAAGCATTTATGGATAAAAAGAAGGTCATCTCATTCACCAGTGTCTCAAAATAGAAACCAAATTTAGAAATTTGAAGCAAATTAAGAACACCTTTGAGATTATAGAGAAGTTATTTGAATAATCCTAAAACAAACAATATTAGTAATACCGAATGAAAGTCCAACTGAATCGCGAGATTTAGAGATGTGTCACTAGTACGCAATCTTATTTCTTCCTAATAGAGACGTATATGACATAGTCATATGTAATACAAAATAATTATAGTACAAAAATATAAATAAAATATACAATATACAATACCGTATATATAAAACATGATAAAGAATAATAAATTAAATCAATGATGTTAAGAACGTAATTAAGCTAAGTAAGAAACTGTTTAAAATTAAATAACTAATTTGAAGCAAAATATTTTTTTAACACTGATTATAAAACTTGATCAAATTGGAATTATTAAATTTAAATTTAAAAATTACAAAATTTTGAATCGAGGTAAAAAATTTTAAACTCGACTAAACTTCAGACTTTTTAAGTTTAGGATTTTTTAAGATGTTTATGTCGAATCTCTTAATCTCAAATTTAAACTTCTTAATTTTATAATTTTTAGAATTTTTAAATACGAATAGAGTGTAAAGTTCTTTATGAGAGTAATACAGTGACTCAATAAATGATCTAGATTAATGGGTTGAAGCCTGTGTGAAAAATGGATCCCTTTTAGTGTGGACTTGATCCATATCAACCTTGTAATGGGGAAGCTCAATATAAAAATTATATAAAGATTAAGGTTTCCTGCAGTTATTTATATAATTCATGAGCATACAATTCTCTGACCCGTTAAAAGGGCTCGTATTTTGAAGAAATTGTAGAAAGACCTAGACCGAACGACAGTGAACAACTTCTTCAATTGTCCCGGGAGGATCGGATCTCGTTTGAATGTCGAAAACTACTTTGAAAGTCGGAATGGATCCGAAATCAGATATTCTACATTTCCTTCGTTTTTACCCTTTCATGCATGATCCTGAATACGTAATACTATCTGTGCTACGTATTAGACGTTAATATGAATTGAACTTGAGTTTAACTATTACCATGATGACTAAAACTCGTAATTTGGTTATAATTAGCTGACCGATATCATTTAATAATCCTTTAACGTTTTCATTTTTTAATTGAAATACTCTAACGATGATCAACATCTAATCTAAATAGTTTTGATTAAATTAAGCTTTACACGTTTACTTAAAACTAAAACAGACCAAACACGAACCAAAATACCGACTCCAAGTTTTCAATCGACCCATAATCACGTATGATGTAGGTAGAGTTTGACCGTCACCTCCACATTCTTATTGCTGAAAAATTCATAATGGCCTGAGATCATATCATGGAGTCGTGTTGTGGCAAGAGTGTCCAATCTCTGAACCAAGTGATTTCAACAGTGAAGAAAATAGTAAAAGAACGTCAGCTTCATGTGATACAATCAATGTATCTACAAAGAGAATGTTGTTCGTACACGGCAACTTCTGCAAATCATGGAAATGTTGGGATAATTAAGAAAATAATGTTTTAAAAATTAGACCAAAAATTAAATCTTTTAAAACAAAAGGTTTAAAAAGTTTAATAAGTATTAAACCGTTATAAAATTGGTTAAACAATAACAATAATCCGGCAAGAATCCCACTAAACATGGGTCTGAAAATGTTTAGTATACGCAGCTTTACCTTAATTAGTAGAGAGATTATATTTAAATGTTAAATAAAATTGAAGAAACTATATTAATTTAAAGTTTAATATTAAAAGAATACTATTAAATAAAAATTAATTAATAAATCGAATAAAAAAGTACCTTTTAATCACGAAAAAAATTACTGAATTAAATCCCTTGATTTTTATTAAAAATTAATTAAGATCTTACAATTTGCTTTTATTAAACAAACTATAAGTTTATAATAGATAATTAATAAATCTATCCAAAATATAATATACAATCAAATCAAATCAAAATATAACAGTAGAAAATTGATAACAATTGTATGAAAGAAACTAAAATACAATCAAATCGAATTTGAGTTAGTTTTAATATCGTGATTTTAATTGAATGATTTGTAAAGTTGTGCTTTTGTAACCGTAAAATTATAGGTTTAAGTCATACAAAACGAAGAGTGTCGTGCATTAAAATCAATAAATGTTTTTTTTAAAGGAATTATATATAATATCCAAAAATTTAATATATTATTTATTTATTTATTTCATGTGCAACCACCACCACACCCTCACTGACAAAAGATATTTTATCTTCAGGGGCTACACCGTTCAACATCAAAAGATGGTCCAATCTCCAGCAGGACAACATTCTCATGACTCTTATCCTAATTTGCCTGAACCATGCCATTTAATAGAACAGATACCCTCTTGCAGTCTGACTAATTTATAATTTATTTTATTAAATCTCATTAATATATTTATTTAAAATTTACATAAATATGTGTGAAAATTATTTGATAAAAATAAAACTTAAAAGCTTAAAGTCAAAATAAGCGGGTGTATCTTGATTTTTAACAATTTTTTAAATTTATGGGTATACTTCAAAACTTTCTAATTTTATAAATATATTTTAAATTTTACTTAAAAATAACACTTGTGATGATATCATACGTGGACGAATCACCGACATGATGACACAAATTAAATCTTAAAACCAACCTGAATTATTTAAAATTGACTTGAATTAATAATTTAAGATTATAATAAGTTATTAATTTAAGTATAATAACTTATTAATTTGAGTCGAGTTTAATTAGTTTGACTTAAGATTAAGAGTTGAATTATTTTCTTATATATGTAATATTTGATTGGTTTATATGTAATGTTTAGATTATGTATGTTTTGTTGTTATTTTCTAACAAAAGTCTCAAATAAATTATTTTAAAATTAAATATAACAAAAAAATTCTAGACTCAGGAAATGTATTATTTGATATTTTTAATGATTAAAAACTCCAACCGGATTAGTGATTTAATTGTAAAAATTTTGAACTATTTATTTTTTTAATTCTACTTATCTTAACAATTTTTATTAAAAATTGATTAATTTATTATTTAATTAGTAAATTTTTATAAACAAACTGATTTTTATAAATTAAAATAAATAATTTAATTTAAATTTAATATTCTTCTTCTTCAATTAAATTTGAAATTAAAATAAAAAGAGAATATCTTTAATTTTAAAATTCATTTAATTTTTATTATATATTGATTTTATAACGGCTGAATATCGGTTGAATCTATAAAACTTTAAATATATTATTTTATTAGTTATATATATATATATATATATATATATATATATATTTGGTTACCTACGAAGTGTCTTAAGAGGGTCCCAACTATGAAAAGACACCTTTAAGTCATTCATACCTAGACTAATCCCCGCTCGAGCCAGATAGGTCTTTTGTAGGAGACAAATGACTCAAAATTTTAAACGGTTGCATACATGAGGGTGGTTCAAACCTATAACCTCATTTAAATAAAAAAACACTTTACCAACTTACCTGCATCATGGGATTAGTTTAATATTCATTCTAGTTTAAAAAAGTTATATATTTTGAAAAGTATTTAAACATGTCGCAACTTAGGAGTGTCTCCTTCATCGACAGCGGTCTTTTCTTTTGCCTTCCAATCTAATGGGGGGGACCCCGATGTAGTGGAGGTGTGATTTTTGTGTTTGAGGTAGTTATGTAATTGCCTAGTTTGCTGGAAAATGCAGTTGCACCCACCATCTTATCGTATTTCCACAACGATGTCTACCTTAATTCAACTGCACGCCTGTCTGAAAACTGTTCAAAGTGGCGACGACTCTTAAGAACGAGCTTTTGATTTTTACGGATTTACCTTTCAATCGGGTCAGGTCTGACGGCCTTAACACGTGTTCAGACCCGACCTGTTTTAAATCCGTTCTAACCGGATTTGTAACTCGAAGTGAAAGCCCATTGGGCCATAATGTTGATCCCTTTAATTTTCAGAACCCAAAGTTAAAACGACATTAAAACATTGTCGTTTAAAACACGAAGTAGTCCCTGTGAGAATATAGTGAAGATTGTTTCCTTCCCTTTGTGTTTCTTCTCCTTTGTGACTGCTCTCCGATGAGGATGGTCCGAAGCTACCATCGAAACATTCAATTCTTTAAGAATCGGAGTTCATGTATAAACCCTAGAAAGAGATTCCGCCATGTAAAATTCGAATCTTTCTGCTCCGCTACGCATAAATACGAGACTGTCGAGGAAATCACGGCGATTCTTAAGCGCTCCAATTGGCAATATCTCTTGCAATGCTCACCGGTATCGAAGAGTTTAGACCCTGATGTGGTTCACTCCGTTCTCAAGCGAAACCAGGTAATTGAGCCTCAACGGCTATTGGGTTTCTTCAACTGGGCTCAATATCGGAAGGGTGTTCCTTATAATCTCGATTCGTTCTCACTTCTTGCTATAACTCTGTGCAATTCTCGACATTTCAATCATGCGCATGCCGTTTTAGATAGCATGGTTGAGACCCGGAGACCTCATGCGGAAATTCTGGATTCAGTTGTTAAGTGTTATAGAGAGTTTAATGGGAGCGGTGTAGTGGTTTTTGAGATATTGATTGATGTTTATAAGAAAAGGCGTTTATTGAATGAAGCTGCTGGTGTGTTCTTAGGTGCCAAAAGTAATAGCTTTGTGGTTGATTTAGTTTGTTGCAATACATTGTTGAAGGACTTGTTGAACTGTCACAGGATGGAGTTGTTTTGGCAAGTGTACAATGGTATGTTGGAGGCTGAAGTGGTACCTGATGTATATACTTATACTACTTTGATCAATGCACATTGCAGAGCAGGTAATGTTAAGGAAGGTGAACGCATGCTCTTTGAAATGGAAGAGAAAGGCTGTAGTCCTAATTTGGTTACTTATAATGTGGTAATTTGTGGATTTTGTAGAGTTGGGGATATTCAGGAAGCTATTAAGCTGAAGAATTACATGGTAGAGAAGGGTTTGGATCCAGATAAATATACTCGCACTATACTGATTGATGGACTTTGCAAACACAAGAGATTGAAAGAGGCAAAATTGTTGTTGGATGATATATATGCAATGGGATTAAGACCTGATGAAGCTACATGTGCTGCTTTGATTGATGGACTTCTGAAACAGAACTGTGTAAAAGAAGCTTTTCAGGTTAAGGAAGAAATGGTTGCTCGTGGAAATAAGTTGAGTAATTTCACTTATAATTTAATCGTTAATAGACTATGTAAGATTTGTAATATGGAGAAGGCAGAAGGCCTTGTTGCAGAAATGACTGAGATGGGCTTAAAACCTGATACTCAGACATATAATCTTTTGATTGAGGGCTACTGTAAGGAGTTAAATATGATGATGGCGTATCAACAACTACTTGAGATGAAGAAGAGGAACCTGGAGCCCAATGTGTTCACGTATGGTGTGTTAATTAATGCCTTCTGCCATTGTCAAGATCTTGAACAGGCAAATTGTGTGTTTAAGGAGATGATCTCTAGGGGTCTGAAACCAAATGCAGTAATTTATACTACTCTTATCAAAGGTCATGTCCTTGAAGGTAAATATGAAGAATCAATTAGAATTTTGAAAGAAATGGAGAAAAACAAAGTTCCTCCTGATGTATTCTGTTATAATACTGTTATAAGAGGCCTCTCCAAGGCCCAAAAAATGGAACAAGCTAATGATTATCTTGTTAAAATGGCTGAGAAGGGGTTAAAGCCAAACCTATATACTTTTGGGTCTTTCATTCTTGGATATTGTGCAGCAGGTGAAATGCAAGTTGCACTTGAGTATTTCAAAAAGATGATTGAATCTGCTATAACTCCAAATGATGTTATATTTAAGGCAATGATAGATGGATACTGCAAAAAATGCGACCCTGTGGGCGCCTTGTCAATTTTCAGATGTATGACTGAATACGGGGTGCTACCGGATTTGCAAGCTTCCAATGTTCTTATTCATGGTCTTGCAGCAAATGGGATAATTCAGGAAGCAATGCAAATGTTATCTGAACTTGTTGACAAGGGTCTGGTACCCGACACCTTTACCTACAACTCTCTCATTTCTGGCTTTTGTGAGCAAGGTGATATGGAGAAGGCTTTCCAGCTCCATGAGGGCATGTCTCAGAAGGGAATTGGTCCAGATATTGCCACTTATAATGCCTTAATAAAGGGACTTTGCAAAGCAGGTGACATTGGAAGAGCAAGAGAACTGTTTGATGAAATTCCTGAAAGAGGTCTGGCCCGTGATGTGGTGACTTATGGGATGATTATGCATGGGTATTGCAAAATGGGAAGTCTAATGGAGGCATTCCAATTGTGGGATGGGATGAAATTAGAGGCTATTCGACCCAACAATTTTGTCTACGACATCCTTATTGACGGATGTTGTGATGGTGGAGATATAGAGAAGGCTCAGTCTTTATTCTTAGAAATGGTGCAGAAGGGATTTGCCTCTTCTTCTTCTTTCAATGCTTTGATTGGTGGTCTCTGCAAATTGGGAAATCTGATTGAAGCTAATAAGTTGTTGGCAGATATGGTTGATATACATGTGGTGCCAGATCACACAACCTATACAACTCTGATTGATTATCACTGTAAACGAGGAATGATAAAGGAGGCAGAGCAGTTATTTCTGGAGATGAAAAAAAGGAATCTGATGCCAACTGTTTTAACTTACACAACTCTCTTAAATGGCTATAAAAGCATGGGGAACAGATCTGAAATGTTTGCTCTCTTTGATGAGATGGTTGCGAGGGATATCAAGGTCGATGATGTAATCTGGAGTGAGATGGTTAATGGCCACCTAAAAGGAGGTGACTTGAGCAAAACTTTGATACTCTTTGATGAAATGATGTTGAAGGGTGTGAAGATGAGCGAAGCTCTCCTTAAGGAGCTAATTGAAAGGATTTGCCGAATAGATGTGTCTGATTTGTTAAAATCACTTCATGAAATTGAAAAACAAGGATTTAATCTGAGTCTGGATACTTGTCGAACTTTGCTCTGTGGCTTTCGTGAAACAGGAAAGATGGACATAGCGGCAGAAGTCTCAGAGAGTATGACCAAGTTGAAATGGGTTCCAGAGTCCAGCTTGCCACGGAACTTCGTTAATGAAGATCAAGATAACTTAAACTCTGAGAGTTTTGGTGATTTCTTAAAACAAACAGCAGTTTAATCATCAATCGCACCTGGCTATTGAAGAAGGAAAGTTTTGAACGGTTTGCTACCTGCATCTCTGTCGGGATATGTGTAACTGTTGGCCAGGACAGGCTCTTACAGGGATTTAAGCCTACGTCTGTTGATCCCATCTAGAGCCCTTTGGCAATATGGATGACTGTTAGTCAGGAAGGCTGTTTACAGGACGTTAAGCCTATGCTGTTAATTCATTCATCATAAAAAGTTTGGCAGCTCATCTACAGTCTGATTTTATATGTAGCTTCCTACCCCAGATTTCTAACTGAGGCTGCATTTTATGCCCAACTAGGTAATAATTGATTGTTCATGCCTTTTTTCTGTCTCTTCAATATTTTTGGGTTGACTTTAGCAACTTGACATTGTACTTGCTGTCACAACTTCTTGTCCTGATGTGCCACTTCCTCTTCAATTGGAACATTTTTTTCAGAATTCATACTCAAGATAGGGAGGGCACTGAGCCATCTGTTGGTGCAAAGACAACCGGCATTATGTAAATTTATAAAGAAATGTTTTGCGGTAAGTGTTTCTTGTCCATCTCACTTGTTTTGTCATATATTTGGCAATTAACGTGTGTCACTTTTCATTGCACTTTGTAATAACATGGTAATATCATTTGGTCCTCATAGTTGCTCGAGCAATGTTGTTAATGACAATTTAATCACATGAATTTCATTGATGTCGGTAGTGTTCAGTGCATTTACCTATTATTTATGTAGAAGACTGCAATCACAAAACCCTTAGGGCATAAAGTTAGAAAGGTGATTTATATACATACTAATCCCTTAAAAATAATCCTGAAATTGGAAGTCCTAGCTAGCCAAAACACATTGTTCTTTAACATGGAACAGATGTTTCAATTTCAAGACTAATGCATAACCCCTTCACTGCATTTTGGGGATCCATCATTTAGTTCTCTCCAGGCTATGACTTAGCAATTCATTTGCTTGTCGTTTAACAGACCAAGAAGCTCATTGTCATTGAGGGCTGAGTCTTTAATAAGTTGAAGAGCAGTATTACCTTCTCCATCTGCAGCTCGTGGATCGGCTCCTCTGCAAAGGTTGGTATAGTCATGAGTTACTTTTGGTAAGATAATGAACCGTAAGACAGTAAGCTGATTCCCTAATACCAGAAAATCCTGATGGAATTAGTAAAGGGAAGATGATTCTTTAACAATGGTGAAGACTGCTAGATACTAACGGTTGAAAAAGTTCTGCTCAGGTAACTACTTGAAGTGGTTGAATAAGCATTCAACGTATCACAGAGCCTATAAATAAATTATGGTGAACCAGGAAAAGCTTTGGAATCTATCCATGAAAATGAGCGATCAGCAGGGGAAACATTTAGATATTATCAGAAGATATTAGTAAAAGAAATGCTTAAGAGGAAAAAAAAAAGAAAACCACCTCATAAGAAGCAATCTTGCAATTCCAGATCTCCTGCTGATAATGCAATAATGTAACGGAGTTCGACCTTTCAAATCACAGGCATTTATGTTTGCACCATATTGGAGTAGAAGCTCTGTCATCCCAATATCTGCAGTTAGGCAGGCCAGGTGAAGCAGAGAGCATCCATAAAAAATTTCCTTTGTGACTGGAACTTCAATATTATCACCTTCAAAACAACAGTGCTCAATATCAGGATTTTTTGTGTTCTCTTGCTACTGCAGCAAGAGCTGATGGGGTTTACCTAAAGATGCTGACCCACGTATGGCATTGATATCTGGATTGGAGCAGATAATACTGCGGTAAACTGTTTTTATATCATTAGCATGGATGCTTTCATTCAACTTTTGTGCCACATGAAGGGGATGAGGATTGTCCTTCATTTTGCGGACGAACATTTTGTCTGTATACTGCATTGGAAAAGGAAAAAAGCAAGTATTTGTTACAAAGTTGATCAGATCAACCACAGAGATTAGCTCTTTGATTTGAATCCGAGTATTTTAAACAATGGTAGATATACCTTTGCATGAATAAACTGCTCCTTTACTGAAATTGGATCATCAGGAATTGGTTTTGTTATTCTGCATTGTCTCTTTCTATCAGAATCTGGGAAGCTACATAATAAAAGACTAGCAACATATTATCAGCTTTCAAGAAAACATAAGATACAGAGCCAGGCATCGATGGATTAAGATTCACGTACCCTTTAGCTATTTCATCACATGGAGACGAACTTGGCAGCAACATTTCCTCCCACACTGAGTTTATGTAAATGTTGCCTAGTGACTGAAACAAATTTAAGACAGATTGCTCCCATACTTTCACGTCCAGCGTCAGTGATCTTACCTGAAGTGAAGGTTATGTGCAAGACTAGATAAATGAGCAGAAGGAACAAAACATTAACGATAATGCAAGGTGAAAACGAAAAGAACATGATAAGTATCTGTGATTCATACAAGAACACCATTTGAAGCACTATGAGATGACCAAGAAGTTATGAACGCCAAAGATAGTAAATTACCTTGGAGATGTGTACACCAAGATTACGATGAACACCAGAACATTCAATGCAAATAAGAACACCTATGTTCAAAGATGCCCAGTCTGGTTCAGGCGCCCCACAATCAGCGCATTTATCATTTCCAGGTACTCTTCTCAATAGATCAATTGGCTTTCCGCTTCTCACACTATGTTCTCGTTGTTGCAAATTGGATGAATGGTTTCCGGTGGTGAGATTTTTGGTTGTGAACTCTAGTATATCCTGCTGATCCATGTCAGGAATATCTACTATTGAGCTACCATCACTGACAGAGCAACAATCACCAGTATCCATACTGGCAGAAAGAAGCTGAAAATTGATTTGAGGCACCCATAATCAATTTATTGAATCTGTGAATGCTAAGCCAAGAATAAGTTAAGAAAATTACTTCTTCAGGATTCTGAAAACTCAATAATGAAGCGATAACTCCAGTTATCTTCTCAATCCAGTCCATTTGATCCACTGCATTCTCCGCCTGTGTTGCAAGCAAATACAGCTAAGAACTGCTGGAGGTATGATCTGAATCCTCAAACTGATGACCAGATTCTAATGAGAAAAATTGAAAAAACACAATTTTTATTATTTTCATGAAGGCACCTGCAAAGTGTAGACTTTCACTGGTGTTATGATTCTGAAGCAAAACCTTAAGTCTGTCTGATCGGCATCAACTTTAATTGTAGATGTTAGTAGATTCACAGCGTGACGTGCAGCAGATTTTTCATCAGGAGCACCACAATGGTAATGAGAAGATAGCCATCGACTAAGCAACCCGTGACCATTTTCAGAAACACAACTTTGTGCAGAAGATTGACTACCACCTGTCTGAAACAACACGACCAAGTAAGCTGCATGCTTGGCCATAAAGGAGCAGCACATACAACTCTTAGAATCACAAACTGTGTTCACACCAGTGACTTACAGTTGTCCAACTGAATGGTTTGCGATAGTAGTAAAGCATCCCTCGACTGTCAAGAACAAAGAACCTTCTCTTCCAATCACCCCTCAGATTTGATGAACGTTTTGACAAATATCCTTCTCGGATGGTTTGGACCTGCATATTGTGTTGTATCCAGTGGCCTAAGATGATTACTTACCCGGTCGTGAATCCATTCGAAGTTTTGAAGGGAGCAAATTTGCACTATTACAAAATAAGAAAGTTGATTATGAAAGAACAGACTAGTTACACTTGGAACTACCTTCCCGGATGCTGCAGATTGCACAACTTCCTCTATCACCTTATGGGAAGCCCTAGGGAAAGGAGGGACACCTTCAGCACGAGGAGAACAATTACCATTTAAAGACTGCTTACTTTCCCGATCAATCTGTTTCATGTAATGCTCAATCCTTTCATTAAGAGCCTTCTGCTCATAATTAGAACATTCTCTAGACTGCTGTGCATAAGCCAAGACCTGTAATAGACCATAAAACTATATATAAAGGCAAAGAATTAAGACTTCCCTTTCTCTATGTGGCTATCTGCTGAAGAATCTTCGGCTTTAAAGGAAAGAAATCAATTAATAACATGCAGGTTCCAGATGGTTTTCATAGATATAGTGCAAAACTGAGCCATTGTGTAGTAAGGTGTGACAGTATCTGACTCATCATTCCAAACCAATTTCGAGGCTGCTTACAAACTCCACAGAGAAGGTGGATTTTGAGATCTTAAATGGCTTTCATTCTCAATAAAGACCAGGAAATAACTGTTTAGGTTCGTTCTTGTAGAAATGTGTCCTATATTCTGATAAAGCATTGATGCATTTGTAGGAACAAATCAAGCTCAAGTACAGATCAGGGAATCTAAGGGAACTGTAATCTCTAACTCTCTTTAGAGAATGGTTCGTGCAATGCCTTCTATGACACTACTATGTATGATAAATGAGATTGTGTAAGCATTCACATAATTCTTATCAATTTGTTTCTTGGACAAATTATGTTATCAGATGAATGGCAAGGAGGCAATCCTTTTAAGTATAAATGGTAATATTCCGACTAGTGTTGGCAAAAGGGTCTGGTTTGCTCGTTGACTTCAATTCAGGCTTGGTGCAGACTTGATTAAAATTTTCAGGCATCTGGCTCAAACCCGACATTGTTGGCCTGAAGTCCTAATAAACATTTAAAGTTGGAATGAGAGCCTAAAACCTAAAACTCAATCGAGTCTAGTTCATTGGCACCCCTAATTTCATTCCCCCTGTGATAAGTGAGATTGAGGCAAGTGTAGTGCAACCAGATGATCATATAAGGGTTATGAATGTCCTCATCAGGGCGGAGCTGGAAGGTGGCACTGTAATCTTGAAGATGGAAATTACCTGGTTAATGAAAGGCTCCATCTGATGTAATAGTTCATAACCCTGTAAGAATCAGGAAATAAAAAAACCATGAACATACACTATCAAATCTTCAGGAGGAAGCAACAGGTATTCATCACATGATCTTAGAAACACCTGCTTGAAGAATCTAAGATGAGCATCCATTGTCCCACTAACAGCTTCTAAGAATTCATATCTCTTCTTGGCCTCGACCATAGAAAGCACACTAACCTGGAGCAGAAACCCATTCCCTTCATAAACTTTCCAGAGTAATGAACTGCAAATTCATGTGTTCTGCATAACTTTTATTGAATCACTTACCAAATTAAAGCGTGTTTGTTCAAAAGCGGATCTTGCATTGTGCAGTTCCTGGAATATCTCTAAAAAAGAAATTAGAACCCACTTGCTGGATATCCATCATAATCTACCTGATCAATCCGTGCACCAGTGAATAATAGTTTGAAGTTAAGAATACCTCTTCAATGGCAGCAGCTACATCCATCCTCGTGCTCTTTCTCAAGGAGAGAAACTTTTCACGGGCCTGCAGTACAACTTGACATTGGCATTAAGTGTCATGACCAAGCAGAAATTAATCAGAAACAAACCCTATAATCATCAAACAACATTGGAAGAGATGACCAGTCACACA
Source organism: Erythroxylum areolatum (assembly GCA_024520975.1). Classification (NCBI taxonomy): domain Eukaryota; kingdom Viridiplantae; phylum Streptophyta; class Magnoliopsida; order Malpighiales; family Erythroxylaceae; genus Erythroxylum; species Erythroxylum areolatum. The sequence goes on from JANIJH010000007.1 coordinate 54,787,593, forward strand.
CACACACAAAACAACCTGCAAAAAGTAACAACTTAAGTAGCTAAATCTTCTCATGAAATGCTTTGACCCAAAATCAATAGACTCAAACTCAGATTTAATATAGCTTTTCAGACCAATTATTTATGTGAAATCTGGTCAATCTGTATTGAATTCGATAAGTTTAACTATATTAAATAGGATCAGACTCGAGTTCAAACTTGAATATTCAAGCCTGAAAATTTTTTCCCAGAAGGCTCATTGCCAACTCTAACAAAGTAACAATGATGCATTTCAAAGAAAAGGCAAGTCATAACATGGTGAACATGCAATCATACAAGGACATTCAAATGAAAAAATCCTACCCGATCATTTCAAAGAAATGGGCAAGCCATAACACAGTGAACAAGCAATCATACAAGTACATTCAAATGAAATGCCCACCTGATCATGAGCCAATGAAGCTTTATCAAATCTCTTTCGGGCTTCCTGCAAAAACTTGAGGTATCAGTCATAAACCAACAGACAAGAGGAAAGTTTATGTAAAGGAATCGCGAGATATTTTATATAAATCCAAGTGATTAAATCACCATTTCAGGTCTACCTTAATTTCTTGGAGGTTAACATTGATGGTCTGTTGCAACCTGTCATTTAGCATGTGCTCTACCTGTAATCGAAGAACCTCCTTATATGTCCCAATTTCTCTTAACGCAATTGTAAATTTGTTCATAACAGGTCCTGAAGAGAAGAAAAAAGGGTTGAAAGTATTCTTCTACACAATAGATTCCATGAAGTTCACAAGATAATAACATTCTTCTCGTTACAGAGAGGACAGAAGGAATGATTCGCTTCATCAAAATGCAAAGGAAAAGTAGTTTCTGACGAAACTTAAGGAGGCAAAATCCTAACATATTGAACCGATCATCCTCACCAGAATCGAAGAACGAAACAATCATAGTAATGGGTACCTCCAAAAGCGACACAAATAGGGTCATGGTGTCCTCCTCCAAACATTTCAAGGGCAGAGGCAAAAGCTATATCTCCATTGTACCTCTCTCCAAGTCCTTCTCTGAAACAGAGAACAACAACGTGTCCTTTACACTGTAAATTGTAAAATCAAATCTTATGAAACTTTACTCTTACAGACTCACGTATACTTCCGGCATCCTTTGTAGAACTTGAGGCATCTCCCTCTCAATATCTCTGCATTTTCTTCCATGCACTGTATCTGCTTCCCCACCATCAACCCATCAAAGCAAGAACTAAGCTTAAACTTCAACAAGCCAGAAGTAGGAAACAAGAGGGAGAAGCATTGAACCTGTTGCCGAAACATCGGCGAGTCGTCGAGCTTCGAGAAATGCATGTTGGTTCGTCAACCTCTTTTGTCGAAACTTTTTGCTCTGAAACGTAAAGGGTTCTTCTTCTTAGTCTTGCTGGTGTTGTCGGATGGTGTTTCGGGATTTGTGTTGTTTTGTTAATGGCCGCAACGCAATTGACGGGGTTAAGCTGGTTCTTGTATAGAAGAATGGAGCTCCGTAGCTCTTTCTTTCTTTGCGACTTTTCATGGCTGTCACTGAATATTTATTTTCAGGAATGATAATGAAACGAAATCTACGCTGAATACGTAGATGATCTGTTCCTTCATTTTCAAGCTTCTTGAAATCGTCTGTTTCACATTACCTGTTCCATTCCTGCGTCAATGAAACATGTTCCATTCCTGTGTCAATCCCTACCATTCACTTGTTTCACAATAAATAAATTAAACACATTTATTTAATAATAATATCACGTCAATATTAATATAATTAACAGGAAGTTTATTCCATTAAAAAATTAAAATTTAATTTAAATACTTCAAAACGTCATATTATATTTTATATTTTGCTATAAACGTTAATATTCATATTTGCGCTTTTCGACAATTAGTTGATTGTATTAGCTGTTAGTTGATTCTATCAGCTATTAGTTGATAACTGATTATATTTGTTGATTTCATCAGCAGATTGCATTAGCTGTGTTGTTTGAGATGTTTGGTAAAATTAGCTATTTATTATTAACAATTTACGTGTAAAATGATTTATGAGGATATGACTTTAACAAAATTTATAAGGGCATGAATATTATATATCTTAATATTTTGTTGAATATTCTTATAAGAATTTAGATTTTAGAGAAGTTATGATTACCTATACTGTTTCATCATCTATAAAAATTTTATGTAACTCTTTTTATTTTTATTTTTCTTTAAGGTCAACATTTTATTTTTAACCTATAACTACATAAAACAATTATAAGAACAAATATTGTTCCTAAAATGTAGGTATTTAGAAACCTCAATTAAAAGATATAATTAACTTTTGATAGTTAACATTTTAGTTGATTGATGAAAACGTTCTTATATAGGAGCGTTTTTATTTTAGCTGTTTATCTTAAATCAACTATCGGATTTGCTACTCTCCAAATAACTTTTGTAGCTGTTTGAAAAGTCAATTAGTCAGTTTTTTTTTTTTTAGTTTCTCATGAGGTATCTTAGGAAGGTCCTAATTATAAGAAGGTACCTTTAAATATTTGAGATTGAGCCTTAGTCGTCGGTTTTGGACCGGGTCAAAAATGCAAAGTCCAGAAACATATCAAGAAGTGTTTTGGACCACAATCAGCGAAACGTCGACGTCTACTCATTTCGGCTATTGACTACGTTAAGCCGAAGAAACTTACCGCAGAGTCATGGACGACCAGCCATGGGAAGAGTCGCTCGACCTTGACGATTCCGACCTCCCATCCCTCCGCCACCAAAACCACCGGACGCCCACCACTACGGCGGAGACAGCCACCGTCGTCTCTCTCCCTCAACCATTTCTCCAACCCTGTTCACTTCTCCCTCCACCCTCCCAAAACCGCCAAACTTTATCATCTCCAAGCCCTCCTCCTCGCCTCTTCCCTGGACCCGCCGGAGTCGTGCAAGCCGCCATGAAACGCCGTAAACATCAAATCGAAGACCCAATTCCAACCCAAGAGTACATCAAGCGGGCTGTTGAGGATGGCGTCGGTGACGAGGACGACGATTTCAGCCGCGGCCCGTGGCTGGCCTCCGTGGACTTCATTCGTCGTCAAGGCTTGGTGATTGACGGCGACGGAGCTATCGGAGTCCCATTGAGTGCGATAAAGAACGGAGGAGTGAATTTGGATGATAAGGTGATACAAGTCGTGGCCATTGTTAAGTCTTGTAAACCTAACGGACTCGGCGATCTGATGGTGACATTAAAAGATCCGACAGCTAGTATTGACGCCAGCGTCCATAGAGGAGTTGTCTCCAACAATGAGTTCGGGAAGGACATATCTGTTGGAGCCGTGATGATACTAAAAAACGTTGCCATTTTTGCACCTACTCGTCATGTACATTACCTGAATATAACTGTAAGGAATGTGGTGAAAGTGATCTCTAAGGACGGTGGAGGTTTGTCGACACAGAGTGGTTGTTCTGCTACATTGAAGAGCAAAGAAGGAGGTGATATAGGGAATGAGGTGATCATGAAGAGTCTTGGGTATGAGTCTAATGGGAGAGACATTGAGAGTGTTGCTGGTGATAGTGGAGCTTTGTTGACACAGAGTGGTTGTTCTGCTACATTTAAGAGCAAAGAAGTTGGTGATAGAGGGAATGAGGTGATCATGAAGAGTCTTGGGTACGGGAGAAGTGTTGGTGGTGATAGTGGAGGTTTATTGACACAGAGTGGTTGTTCTGCAACATTGAAGAGCAAAGATGGTGGTGATAGAGGGGCTGAGGTGCTGATAAAAAGTTCTGCTACTATGGAAAAAGAAAGAGTTAAAGATGGAGACTTGGTTGATATGCATAGGTGCAAAGAGATTGGTAATGGTGATGGAGCTAAGGATAGTGTACAGCAGAGTTCCAAATCTTCAATCTTGCAGTGGACTGATGAACAACTTGAAGAGCTTTTTGCATCAGATTGAGTGGGTTAAGGGCTTTTTGCTCAAAATTTTGCTAGCTTTGAAGTGTAAAGATGGGGTTTTGAAGTGTAATAGACATGGGTTTTTTGTGGTTTCCGCGTTACATTGGGTATTTTTAGAGTAGAACAGGATTGGATTGAGTTTGAAGAAAATGGTTGCAGGTGAATTACAGTTACCCTAAGTTGGATAGGCTTCAAGATTGGTACTTTTGTTCTGTGCTAGAATTACTGAATCAAGCAAGTTCAGAATTTCACAACATTCGAAATCAAGAGAATTGCAAATTGAGCAGTGAAACTTGATAGAATTTACAAGAACTCATCCTCTTATATCGCAATCTCATCATGAAATCCAGCATTTTTCTTTGGTTAGGTACAAATCAACTAAATATTAAGATTTCTTGTCCTTCCTCATCCCATTTTCCATATATGCAACTTTGAGAACAATAGCATTTCTAAAGTATAAGCTTGATAGGCTTTAAAAACCAGAGGTTAAAGTTTCTGAAGAGGGAATTTCAGCAAAATACAGAAGTAAAACAATCGGGAACAAACAATTTTTTACCATGTTTTGTCATGAATGCATCTTCTGTCATTCATTAATCTCTTTTAACGGCCAGATTTGCCAGCGTTTATAACCAAATTGTATGAGGAAGGTACGGATTTCTATTGGAGAAAGCTCGACAACTAGCAGTTCTGGATCTACAGGACTTCCTTCCTCTCACCTTCTTTATCTGGTGATTCATTCAAGATTGAAGCATTACTAAAACCAAATATTTCTAAGCCTTAAAAGTTGTCTTCTTTATGCAGTCATTTTCTGTTACCTTCTTAGAAGGAAAAACCCTTTTCAGCTCTACTCTTGCCATAGTTGATAGGTCCTTGTCCCCCCCAATCTTGTAGTTAAAGTTACATCAAATGAGAGAAACTGCTAAGGAAATGAAATGAGAATCACTGAGTACAAACCGTATATAAGTGTGCCAACCGAAGTAGAACTTTTGCATCCTCCAACGCTTGCAGTTTTGATAAAAACAACTTCAAAAGGAAAACCTGTAAAGCTTTAGATCTTCAAGGCAGAGTAATGGCCAAGAAGCAGTGAACTTTCCGTCAAAAGCATTTTCTAAACACTTGCATTCCAAACGTTCTTTTCCCATAAAAAATCTGGACTGTTAGAATTGTTATTTCGCAGAATTGTTTTATAGACGAATCAATGGAAGACATTTTTTGGTTTTCTATAATGTTGTCTACAATTGCAGAGAAAGTTACACACCTGAAGAGTTATGATTGTCACCTTTTCTAGTAAAACATAAGTAAGGATCCACCCCAGAAAAGTTTATTAGATGAGACATTGTCCAATGATCTCCGTCCTGGCAAGTGTTGATAATAACGTGAGATTACAGGAAAGCATTCATTAACTGCACTGGCTCAGAAATGCATCAGTGCCCTCAGTTTCACCTGCTCTGCAAAAGCTAAGAGAAATGGAGAATATATCTCTTGGTCGTATGATCTACGCCACTTTGGTTCTTCTCCAATGGGATCTATCCAATCCCACAATCTGTAAATGCAAGTAAAACATAAGTGAACAGCAGTCTAGGATGCTGAAATGAATGAGTTTTGTGCTTACTGTCGATCCTCTGCGTTCATTATGAACACATACTGTTTCATTCAATGCCTCTTATACACCTCTTCCATCATCTTTAATTAGTACTTTTTTTTGTAAATATGTAAAGGTTTTTCACGTAAGATTTCATAATTATTCCATCTTACTTTATATTTAAATTGATCGAACAACTTTGATTATGGATTGTGGATCAGACTTTTCGTAAGGACATCAAGAGTTTAAGGAGAAGACTTTGAAATCTCACATAAAAAGTTCGGGTATCACAATCTTATATCAGAAAAGAGAAAAGAGGTGAAAGTCTTTATAAATTTAATCAGCTAATTTCATGTGTAAGTTTATTAAACCTGAATTGAAATTACTGTTGAATAATCAGCTTACAGCAATCAGGAAATGGATATAGACACTTGCCTTTACTGATGATCTAAAAGTTTTGGGCTTTTCAGACAACCTCAAAGAAACTGCTGGTTTAATCCAGACTTAGTGCTTATTTGGATGGACTTATATCAATAGAGCTTTTGTCAGCAGAATTTCTTTAAAAAAAACTTTTCTAAAAAATTAGTTAACTGTTTGGTTGTCATTTAAAAAAGAGCTTTTTTGAAAGAGTTTCATACAACAGATTGTTTGGCAACATAAAATAAAAAACACTTTTAATTTTAACTATATTTTATTTTGTAATAAAAATTATTTATACATATAAATATTATTTAAAATATATTAAATAATATGCAAAGTACAATATGGTAATTATTATATAATTTTAAACCATATAAAATATAAATAAAAATATATCTAATCAAATCTTTTATATGAATTATAATGTAAGTAAAACTAATATAAAATAAATATTAAAACATATAAAAAAGTCAAATAATATTATATAAATTTCAAAATAAACGTGAAGATGTGTTTGTAGGTATTATGTGTAAAACATAAAGATAAAAGGGAATAAAAAATAGACTTATTAATTGATCTGAAAAATCTACTTAAAAAAGTGTTTTTTTGAAAAACTTCAAATTTGAGCTTATCAAAAAGTTGTATTTTAGCTTCCAGAAAAGCCATTTATATGAAAAAAAAAAGTACTTTTAGAATTTACTGCTAAACATTCAGTTTTCTTAAAAACAGTTTTTGTGGTGAAAAAAAGTGCTTATTCACTCTCCAAAAGCTGAACCAAGCAGACACTTAAGCAATTCGTCCAAAGAAGAGAGTCAAATCCAACCTAAGTCCAGAGGCTGTATGTTGAAGAAACTAAACTAGTAAGGCAGGCCGGGTAAGAAACTCCAACGATCATATGTGTGCTGATGAGTGAAACAACTAGATCATTGAACAGATATGTAAGAAATCATAATTGAGTTTATACACCTCTGCACCTAACAGATGAGCCTGAACTGCAGACTGTCCAAAATTATCTATTTGCCAACCAATTCTAGGAGTCATGTTAAACTCTTGGTTGATTAATCTATGTCCCAAAGTTGTCTGATAAATCATGTCTATATAATGTGTTGTTGCCTCATCATGCGTGCACCTATCTGATATCTCCATGTCTGAAGAATCTAAACTATACAATATCGACTATGAACAAGGAGAAAAGTAAGTGTAGGTGGGTTTTATGCTACATTAGCTCAAAGTTGATCGGATCTGACAAGCTTCCTGACTTTGTTTTGAACTCTCCTGTTCTGTTCTCTCCACCAGCGCTGGGAAAATTCCTGTAAAGTACATAAAAGAAATCTTTTCATAGTTTGTCTTATCAGTGAAATCTTTGAGAAACACTGGATTCAATAAAAAACTGATGAAAAAACCTGCTCGACATATACAAACTTGCGGTTTTTGTCAGCCAACAAGGCAGGAACCAGAGAATCCGGTATATTTTGGACACAGGTTCCCTGTAGAACACATTCAAAATTGATGGGTCACTCTGAAGATTGACAAGTTTCATTAATGGAGGTTCTAAAGAGACTGAACAAAAGAGAGAACCTGAATGGATTTGTTGGAACCAACGTAGTACTGATCAACAGTCATCAATCAACCAACACGAGGCACCAAGTGAACTGTCGATCTTCCCTGGAATTATTCTGGAAGTCGTGTTGTAAGAGATGTACTTGGATTCAAGGCACAGAATCTGCATCGTCGTTACCAGAAACAACAATACAGGCCACCATGTATGGATTTCCATGTTATAGCTTGGAGAGTAGCTAAGTTTTGGGAGGTCAAACTTGCGCATTGGCCAAGGTTTAAACATTGAAGTGTATGCAAGAAGACGAGAAGAGATAACTGGTTTTTGTTTTGCTCTTGTTTGATAACGAGATTGCGGAACTTTTGTATGTCTGTATCGTTTTCCTTCTGAATTGATGTTCTTGAATGGATGAATTATATGATTCTTTATTATACTACAGCCAACAATTCCAGTCCAAGTTTTAATTCCTTGGACGATTTCATAAACTGTTCAAGATGTTAATTTAATCAGATGAACTTATTGGATTGAGACCAACTTAGTCTTTTCATTGTAACAAAACAAGAAATGGTGTACTCAACGTGGAGGCAAGTCCATGTCTAATCTGCATTGCCTTGCATGGACCTTATTTAGAAGCAAATTCTATGAGGAAGGTACGGATTTCCATTGGAGAAAGCTCAACGATTAGTGTTTCTGGATCTACAGGACCTCCTATCACCACCTTTGGCTCTTCCCCAGAATCTCCTTCTACTTTCCAAACCAATCTCTTCTTCTCCATTTCTGCTCTTTCTTGGTTTGCAGATAAATTTGTTTCTGTGATCTTGTTTACCTAATAATTCAATCAAGATTGAAACTTTACTTATAATCATGTACTTCTGGTGCTAACAAGCCTTAAAAATGTCATCTTTGAGCAGCCATTTTATCTTACCTTCCTAAAAGGAAAGACCCTTTTCAGCTCAACTCTTGCCATATTCGAGAGATATTTGTCCTCTCCAATCTTGTATTTAAAGCAAAGAAATAGTTGGAAATTGAAATGGGAACTAAAGTGGTGGGGGATCTCTGAATATGAAATTTAAGAAGTATAAACTGATCAGTACATACCTCGTACAAGTGTGCCAACCGAAGTAGCACCTTTCTGTCCTCCAATTCCTGCAGTTTAAGAATAAGGTACTGAACTATAAAAAGATTAATGGCAAGGTAGCTTATTTGGCAAAAATCAATGAGTTCTGGGTTTGAATTGAGAGACAGACTGAACAATCTGCTTGAAAAACACAGGCCTCTGCAGTTAACTTTTACTGATTTTATGTTTATGCCTAAGACAGTCTTCAATACCAAAGAAAGTTCCACACCTGAAGAGTTATAATTGCCACGTTGTCAGGTAAAACATAAGAAGAATCCATCCCAGAAAATTTTGCACCAGTGGACTTTGTCCAATGATCTCCATCCTGCAAAATGTTTATAATAACATGAGAATAGGTGAACATAATTTAACAACCTAAATGCATCAGTGCCCTGAGTTTCACCTGCTCTGCAAAGGCTAAGAGGAATGGAGAATATATCTCTTGACCATATGATCGACGCCACTTAGCTCCCTCTCCGACAGGATCAATTCTGAGGTAATACTTTCCCACAATCTGCAAATGCAAGTAAAATAGATTTAAGCAGAATGTTTAAAGAGGAGTCTATACTGCAGAAGTGAAATGTCCTTACTGTTAATCCTGTACATTCATTATGAACACAAACTGTTTCATTCAGTGCCTCTGATACACCTCTACTATCATCCTTGATCAACCTCCTATAGGAAAAACAAAATCATTTATTCCAGAAGTTCGACAATAGTGTTAGCTTATCTACTTGCAGAAAAAGATTTGAGGAAGAACCTGTGGACCATGATTTCTAATTGCCCATCAACAATACTTGACCCTCCCACAACTCGATCAACCAGAATGGATACCTCTGAGGTGTTATCCTTCATGTACATTCCAAGATTAACCTGAGGTGATGAAAACAAACATAAGGATGGCTGAAAAAATAATCAACTAAGCAAGTATGGGCAAGCAAAACTTCAGTGGTGTGAAGAAGGTCAAAGTACTACTAAACTATTGTCTAAAGCCCTTATCATTTTTCTTCATCAGTTGCATCTCAATTTCCTCTTGGTTTGTAATTCAGTAGCCAAATTTGGCTGTTCCATTAGGCTAGCGATATGCTATGTATTATCGATAATTTCCACAGAACACAGTAAGATGATATCTTGAGAAGTTGCATATCCAAGACTTTATGCAACAGCATATTCACTCATTTTCCAAGCAGAAAAGCACTTAATCAGTAACTATGGTCCGAGAAGGAGTCTGTCATGGAGGTTACTACGTGACAACTTTCTAACAGAAGGACAAACGATCTTCAAGTAACTGACCGTGTAAGTGTAATCCAATCATAAAGCATTTATACCGGATAATAATTTCCTGCTACAGGCTGGTTTACTTGCAGATCCCAGTCTTTTCTGTAATCTCGAACCTGCAAGAGAAAATTTCATTAACACAAAATAGCAATGTGACAATGGCCTTTTTTGAAAAGTACCTCACCAAATAAGGAACATACCCTTTCAATGAAATCACGGCCACTTGAATCCGTATAGAATCTTTTGTTGTTTTTTGTAGTTGTTATGATTTTAGTTATGATCTCTTTGCCAATACCATCATCAATCGGGATCGGTCCAACCTGATGTTGACAAAATTGATGAGAATTGATCCTATGGCACTGTTTACTCTCTGCAGAGAAACATTAAAGGTGAAAGCACAGATTTACATTAACAAAATTTTATTAGACTTACAGTGAACTCAAACTCAGCATGTTCTTTTCCTTTGTATAATCTGGTTACCTGTTTATGCAACTATGGATCAGTCACAGAAAGCAATAGCTATATAATATCACAAATCTTTGATACTTATAATTTTGAACTGTAAGAGACACTTTTCTTATTGAAAATAGTTTCTCTTGTAGACTGTAAGTTAAAGGATGTCCTTTGGCTTACTGTGGTTGAATTAGCACCTTCCCTCATCTCATCAGTTGCTACTTCAAGCTGATGATAAGTACACAACCTTCCTGATACCGTACATAACGTATCTCCTATACTAACATTTCTATTTCTGGACTTGGAAAGTTGAAACTTACAACTTGATTGTCAGAATCAATTGTGGAATGAGACAAAATACCTGATAAATCCACGAATTTATTCGCTGATGTGCTTCGTGGAGCAATGGCCCCCGCAAAATACTTAGATCAACCTGAAATATAGCTCAGTATTTCATTGACAGTAAAAACAATCTCTTCATGAGTTAAGCACTCCAGAGGATCTTTTCTACCTTTCCGTCAAATTCGATAGGAGAGCTCCCATTTGGACGGAAGATGTATGCTCCGGAGGCCTTCAGAAAGTTGAATTCCATAGTATTAAACAAATTTGTCCATGCCTGATGGGACAATGATGCAGCAAAAAGGTGATAATCGAATGAGAAGGTTGTAATACCTGTGTATCGTTCTTGGTTGTCCCATACCCTGCATAATAGCCATATACTTGCTGCAGAGAAGCTTTTACCTTGAAGTACAGATTCAAACTACTCAGGTGCAAGCTCTTTTTAGAAATGTACCTTATTTCCTAAAACTTAAGGATAAATATCCATGAATAACAAACATATCGGGATGAAGAAATTAGAAGGTAACATACCGATCTTCTGCTATTTATGTACGTGTTAAGATTTCCTTCTTTCCTGGAATAAATTAATTTCAGGTTTCCTGGCCCTATTTGGACTCCATCTGTTTTTGGTGATTCTGTTCTGAGGTTTTGCATGTCAGAAGTTGCAGCTGTAGGCATAAAAAGAAAAGGAGCAACCGGATCTCTCAAGTTAAAATCTAAAAAAACCTTTCTTCTATGTAATAGCTACTTCAGGTCCAAAAATTACCATGCATACCACCTTGCTTATCAATTGATGTAGCGGACGAAATAATATAGGTGTTGAAACCCAGAGGAGGTACAGATGCAGAGAATGCAAGCCAGTATTTGGGAGTGACATTGGGAGAGACGCCCAAATATGCTTTAGAATAATAGTTTCTTATGTCTATGGAGGCATCCAACAAAGGTAAAAGCTGAGATTCAATTCTGTTTCCTCTTGAATCTTTAACCATGACGTTCTCATTTATAACCTACATCAAGTTAGGCCAGGTCAGAAGATTGCATATAGAACATGAACACTATACATGTGAAGCTGTACATCTTTCTCCAGAATTTATTTGTTTCTGTATATTTTCTGAAACAATAGGCAATTCGTGAGGACTATATACACATTATATACAATCTAGTTGGACGTGGTTTCCCTCCATGGAAACTGAGTTATTCAGGAAGTGATCGGACTTTTGGAACTCACAGGAAATCTTATAACATCCTCCTTTTTCCATCCCAAGGAATTGTAAACAACGACAACCTACAGAAGATATCACAACGATATGTGTTTTAGTGCAGTGAAATGACAGTTCTACTCAAGATTGTGAAATTTCATTCTTTCTCCTTAGTCCTTACCAAGCTTTTCCCATTTGACAGATGAACCTCTGATGCAGGACAGTAACTTATATTCAGAAGAGGGCACTGAAACAGTTGAAACAAAAGAGAGAGCCACATGTAAATATAGCATAAAGTCCGATTGGAAAACTTTTACTACCAATATAGCTCGAGGATGTATCAACTATGTTCATGATGGTTGACAAATGAGGCATGGAAGTTCTCATAATTGGAAGACTGGAATGAACGACGATTGTACTTCTATATCTAAATTTGTGAAACTGTAAATTCCAACAAAGTCAGCCGCCAGAAGTACATTCTAATTAAGGGATCATTGTCAACCAAATCCTTAGAAGTAAGAGGTTGATACAAAGTAAAACAAGACAGAATTTAAGCAGAATAGCTCATTTACCTGCTGAAACTTATTCACTTGATTGATGCAACCAGTTTTCAAAGACGAATCTACTATGCAAGAAAGAGATGCTCCAACCGCTTTCTCAGCCTGAAAGAAACATTATTAGACTTGACTAAAATTTAGCATTAAAAGCTTCTGGAATAGCGAAAACAAACCTCTGCATGACCTTTTGACAACCGTGTTGCATAATCATTAGCAACATGCTGCTTCTCTGTGCCAGCAACTGCATCATGATGTTGAACAATTGCTAAAGCGTCGGCCAAAGATTCCGTGTTAGGTCCTGCTTTACTAAACCCTTTAAAAAATTCTAGTTGTCTCGCTGCCTGTATGATCATTGCTGTTCAGTGAGCATAATTTGTTCAAGAATTCCCCAAGATAATCAATCTGGTCTTACCAAATAGTAGCCACTCAGTAGTCTAACATAGCCTTTGAGGGCTGGTCGGCTTGTAAAATATCCTGTCCAGTAAGCATTTTCTTTGTCCGCATAGCTGATACATTTGAACCATATTGGACAGGTTAAAACTGCAGGGAGAGACTAAATGCAAGTAAAATTCAACCGGTATTTGAATGAACTAACGGGAAGTAGTCATCGGTCTTGAGAGGCCAGGATTCCATTGTCGAATGCTTAGCATCGGTATATATTGAAGGGGTTGAGTACAGGGCATTGATACGCCCATCCTGCAAGTATTTCAATCCAGAACTTCCATTAGCATAAAATATTAGGAACGCCCTGATCAGAATCAACCTGAATCATAATACAGAGATTATCCTATTGACGATATTTTATCAACTTATAATCCTCTTTCTACATGGAACAACACATGAAAGCTACCTAAATGTTCATTGCCTCTTTAGATATCATGAGCTATCTCAGTTAGGACTAACCTGATTTACATAGTTGATAAGTTTGTCCATTTGCGTGAACCATGTCTCGGCATATTGATACTGGAAATCCGTCCCCATCGTAAACATGATGTGATCCGTTCGAGTTATGTTAGCCTGGAAACGGTAAGACTTACTATTAATATAAGCACAATACTGGAGTAGCAACAAAGATTAAAGAAGTAATTCTGTAGGTAAGGTGATAGAATCAAGTAGTTCTTACAAGAGCTTCCACTCCTATACTTGTAACAGCCAAAAGATTATCAATAAGATACATGGTCCTCAATCTCCAAGTCAGTAAGTCTATGAATGGAAGGTGATATGCTATTGAATCTGAATAGAAGTCTTCAGAACAGACTAGAGAGCTCAAGAATCAAAGTGAAGAAACAGAATCATGATCTTACTTGAGTCATTGCAGCAGATACAAATTCATTCACTCGCTCGGGGACGTTGTAGTCGAACAAATCGGTATCATCCTTCGACGTAAGAAGAGCAACAAGAATCACCATATTGAAGAAATATAAACTTGAAAGTGAATTGCCAAGAATTATTTACTAAAAGAGTCTGACTTGTGGCTTACCTGGACAATGGGGGAATCAAAATTCTCAGTATTCACTTCATAGTAGAAGTTACCTGGAGCTCCATAACCCTCAGGGAATGCATCAGCAAATATCTACACAAATGCAACTCAATAAGACAATTAATATGAATAATCAAAAAGTACTGAGCAGGAACTTTTGAAAAGTAGATAATTGTTGATTTGGATGTGTGCTTATATTATCGGGCATCTTAGGCTGCATTATAGACAAACAGGAAACAGGTGAAGATACTAACCTGTGCTGATGAACCAAAAGTTTTAGAGCCCCTCCAGACAACCTCAAGACTCTTCTCATTTTTCCGTTTAATCCTGTCTTGGTAGTCGATTCGTCCGAAAAAAAGAGAGTCAAATCCAACCTGAAACCAGAGATTGTGTTCAATAAATTTGCTGGATGTGAAGCTGCATAGCAGCTTTTATTTACCAACAAGTCCCCCTGTGTCTAACTACTCATAGAAGCAAATCCCAAAAGATCAAACTTGTCGACGATTGATCAATGAGAAGATCAAAAAAGAAATATTCATCTGAATTAGAAACCTGTGCACCCAACAAGTAAGCCTGAACTGCAGAATGTCCGAAGGGATCGACTTGCCAACCAATTCTAGGAGTCACATTGAACTCTTGTTTGATGAATCTATGCCCCAGAGTTGTCTGATCAATCATGTCTATGTAATGTGCTGTGGCCTCATCGTGCATGCAAACGCCTCCATTTCTGCAATCCAAAGATCCAGAACAACAGTTTACATCACAAGTTCATAAAAAACTGCTTCCCAGAACTCAATGCATCCAATTCTAATCCTAGGAAAAGTGATAATATGATCTCATTTTACATAACCAATCCGCATCTTCTATGTTAATGAATATAAACAAGAAGAAGTGTATGTATGGGTGGATTTTATGCTACATTAGCTCAAGTTGACCGGATCCGACAAGCTTCCTGACTTTGTTCTGAACTTTCTTGTTCTGTTCTCTCCACCAACGTTGGAAAAATGCCTGTAACATAGATAATAGAACCTTTTTCATGATTTTTTCAGGAAATTAAATCTCTAAGGTAACAAAAATCGAAAACTATCTTCAAAGAATGAAATGTTCAGGTCATGCAAAACTATAAAAACCTGTTCAACATATACAAACTTGCGGTTCCTATCTGCCAACAACGCTGGAATTAAAGAATCCAGTATATTCTTGACACATGCTGCCTGTAGAACACACCACCGACCAACAAATCGCAGCAAGTTAGCAACTTTTTTCTCAAACCAACCACTGATATGTAGTAAAACTACGCTAATGGAGGGGAGGACCTGAATGGAATTGTTGGAACCAACGTAGTACTGATCAATTGTCTTCAACCAACCTACGTCATCATGCGAGTGAGGCACCAAGTGAACGTTGATCTTCCCTGGAACTATTCTTGAACTTGTGTTGTAAGCTATGTACTTTGCTTGAACGCACAGAATGTGAACCAATAACAGAAATAGTGGAAACCATTTCTGGATTGCCATGTGAGCTGAGGTTTAGCTCTGCAGAGTAGATATCACTTGGGTTGTGGAGGAAGAACTTGAACATTGGCCGAGTATAATAATTGAAGTGTCGGTGGTGTGTAGGAAGACAAGAAAAGAGACAACTTGTCCTGTCTTTGTCTGTGTCTTGTCTTGTTCTCTCTTGATTGTTGATGAGGATATCGAATGGAGTTTTGTTTTGTAGGCCAGTATTATCTGTAGGAATGTGTGCATAATATCTTGGGGAAGGTATTTTAATGGCAGAATTTAGGTAGCAGTTTTGGGGCCTTGCTCTGGTTCATCACTTCCATGCATGAGTGCTTGTCAACCTAAAGACTTGTTTTCTTGGTAATTAAAAAATTCAACAAACTTTAAAATTTTGAATCGATTAATATCTTAGTTTAATTTTTAATTTTTAGTTTTTATTTATTTTAATAATTTTTGTTATTCAAAATTAATAAATTAAGAATTTTTATAAATTTAAATCAATTAATTTTTATTTAATAATCTTGTTCAATTATATTTTAAATTCTTTAATTTTATTCAATATTTACAAATTGAACTTTTTAAACGTTAAACTTCTTGTTTTATCAATTTAACTTTCGGTTTAATTTTTAAAATATTTACTCAAATTCAAATAAAATTTAATTAAAGTTGAGCATATTAGTTTGTAATTAGATTCGAGTCTATTCAAATTTCAAGTTAAGCTAATATCCAATTGTTTGAGTCAAAATTAGAATTAATTTCTTAGACTCAAATTTGATCTGAAATTCAGTCAATTAAATTTAATCTAGATCAAACTTGAATTATCATTCTCAACCAAAAGTACATGTGAATAAATAATAAATACAAATAAATTCTAAATAAATAAATAACTATAAAATTAGAAAAGAATAAATAATAAATAATAAATAATGAAATAAAATAAAAATACTAGGGCAAATGGATAAATAAATAGAAAGAATATATAATATTAGTTTCAAAAAAAGAAATAATATATAATATTAAAAGAAATAAAGAGATAAAATAAAATAAATATATTATTAAAAGTAAAAATTATAGTAACACTAATAATCATAGATATAATGATACTATCACCACTAAAGAGAATATTAAATATTCTAAATATTCTAATAATAATAAGAATAATAATAATACTAATATGAGTAACGAGTAATTAGCACTTAGGTTAACTTCAATATGCTATCGGTAAAAGATACACTATAGTTATAAGGATCTCAAAATTTTGCAAGATATTGAAATAGAAAACCTACACATATGACTTTCAGTTAAATGACTGAAAATGTCAATTTTAACCCGACTTAATTTTGGTCCAAATTGGTCAAACCTGGATCAAAATTGTTTAGTCCAATCAGGTCACAGATAGACCATAACTTAAAAAATGATGTCGTTTTTTGTTCAAAAAAAATTCAGCAGCCTAATCTTAACAAAAATTTCCAATTTTTATTCCTTTTTCTAATTTTAAAATTGAATACCATTTATGGCGACACCGAAAGGAATTTTTTAATAAGAGATTCCACTCCAACCAAAGAATCTATAGTGTAATGGCAAAAGAATAAAAATCATTATTATTTAATATCTTAAAATTTTCAGTTCTAATTTTCATAATGTATGGTATCAAAATGTAAATATAAATTAAATTGAAAAATAATTAACTTTTTTAAAAATGATCTTTATCAATATAAAAATTTGAAAATTTATTATTTTAATGATTTAAAATAATAAATTACAAAATAATTTTTTTTATTTTTGAATATTAATTATAGTTAGTTAGTTATTTTATTTTATTAAAATTATTTATTTAAAAATATATTATTTAAAGGGTTAATTATAAAAATAATCCTAAACTACTCAATTTTGTAATAATAATATGAATTTTAAAAAATTACACTAAAATATTTTAATCCTATTTTATCTTTTTTTAACAAAAAACTAGCTAGTTGGTAGGTAATTATATATATTTTATATAATTAAACCCGTTTTTTTAACAAAAATAGGTAGTTGTTAAATTTTTTGTTAAATTAAATAACTTAACGAGTTTAAATATATGGATGAATCATGTTAGTTTTATTTATTTATCATAAACTCTAATATAAGATAGTTGTATCATGCACAAAATTTATTATTTAATGAATTAAAAATATAATAATATTTAAGGCTATTTTAATTTATTGTTTAAATAATATAATCAATACACAATATAATTATTTTATGTGATAATCACGTGATAAATATATAAATTTGATATAATTAGTTTAATAAAAAATTTAACATCGGGTTATTTTGCTTCAAATTGAGAATGAAGCATTTTAATACATTTTTTAAATTTTGAACTAATAATCTAATATTATAAAATTTAGTAAAATTCAAGATTCTTTTTTAGAACTAACCTATTAATATATCACGTTAAAATAATTTTACAGTTATTAAAAGAAAAATTTGAAAAACAGTTAGAAGAACCGCAGAAAAGAAACTGTAGTTCCTCCGACGTAGGAACTCAAGTGGTCAACTTCAGTTTTAACCCTCAGTTAAAGAAACCCAAGTGGGACCCACAAGAATCAATGGTGATAACATTGTCTATCTTATCCAAAAGATCACACAACTCAACATCCGTAGTAGCAGTAGGAGTAGTATCCACTCATCATCTCCTCCGCGAACCTCACCACCCTGTCCTCGCCAGCCGGTGAGCGAAACCCAATACGAGAAAGGATCAGAAAATGACCTTCTCATCGTCGCTTTTCACTCCCATTCCTTTTCCCGCCACCCACAGATTCTCTCCCAAACTCAAACCACTCAGAACCGTGACTGTCGCCGCCGTTCCCGCCGAACTCGACGGCACCGCCATCGCCGTAATCGGCGGAGGTTCAGTGGCCGCCCTCGCGGCGGCTCTCTCCCTCACCGACCCAGAACGTCGAAGACGCTTACAGGCCGAGGAAGTCGGCGGCGACGACAAGGAGGTGGTGAGGGAGTATTTCAACAACAACGGGTTTGAGCGCTGGAGGAAGATATACGGAGAGACTGATGACGTGAACAGGGTCCAGCGGGACATTCGGCTCGGTCACTCGAAGACCGTTGAGAATGCGATTCTGATGCTGAAAGATGAGGGGTCTTTGCAGGGAGTTACTGTGTGCGACGCAGGTTGCGGAACCGGTAGTCTGGCGATACCGTTGGCTAAAGAAGGTGCTATTGTACTGGCTACTGATATCTCTGCTGCTATGGTGGCTGAGGCTGAGAAACAGGTCTGTCTCTGTCTTTGTTTGCCTCTTCTTTATTACATTCAACTGTTTTGTAACTGATTCCTGTCAAAGTTGCTAAATTAGGAAATGCATGTTTTTGTATCTGTGAGCAGGCAGCATTAAACTTGTTATTACCAATCCAACTCGTCAATTAAGGTAGTTATAGGTTATGTATAAGAACGATTGATCCATATTAGACTTTATTGTTAGAGGATGTTTTCCTGCTAAGAGGCATGTTGGCTCTGTGATTAGAGTCTACTGTCAACATTTGAGTTCAGTTTGTCACTTGACTTTGAGTTAGTAACTTGTCCTTTGTGTAATTCGTCGGTTGCGAGTTCCGAATGGTCCTTGAATAGAAAAGCAGAGTTTCGGAAATGTGGACACAAATTGATTGCCAAGTTTATGGATACTAGCTGCATTTGAATGATAGGGTAGTGAAGATAATGGGTGATTTTGATCTGGTGCAGGCAAAAGAGCAGCTTCAATCTGAGAGTGAAAAGGGGGCACCTATAATTCCGAAATTTGAGGTGCGAGATCTGGAGAGCTTGGATGGGAAATATGACACAGTGGTCTGCCTGGATGTGTTGATACATTATCCTCAGAATAAAGCTGATGGTATGGTTGCTCATCTGGCTTCCTTGGCTGAGAATCGGCTAATTCTAAGTTTTGCACCGAAAACATTTTACTATGATATGTTAAAGAGAATAGGAGAATTGTTCCCCGGGCCGTCGAAGGCAACGAGAGCGTATCTGCATTCTGAGGGAGATATCGAGAGAGCATTGAGAAAGGTTGGATGGAAGATCAGGAAGAGGGGTCTTATTAGTACTCAGTTCTACTTTGCCAACCTTGTTGAAGCAGTTCCTGTCTGAAAAGTTTGAAGAGAGGTCAGATTCAAGCTTTCTTTCTATCATACACCTGATTGATTTGTTTGATAGATATGGTTAGAAATAGTGCTATGTGTACTGTATGGTATCAGTACTAGCGAGCTCTGATACGGTATTCGCAACAACCGTTCCTAGATCCCTCGAGTTTCCATATGGGTTGTGTCATATTCTATGCAAATGTACTGAGCAACAACTGATCGTGTATTTAGCTAACAACCGGTACCTACTGAGCAAATTTTGTAATTCATCCTGCAACTGTATGTTCTTGACCATTGTGGGTTCCTGTGTCTGCTCCAAGCTTTCTGTTCTTCATGTTTCGTTCTGCTAAATGTGAACTCGTCGACTGTTCTTGATCTTGGGAGTTTTTTTAACAGCATTTAAGCATAATAAGCTGTCAGATTGTTTAAGTTCAAGCGAATCGAAGACCACTTAAAACGGAACCTAACGAGCACAAATTCTTGAACTAATGTTGTGGCTCATCAGAATAAATTGCCTCTTGCATGATTAAGAGTAATAAGAAGTTACAATGATCAACTATATGATAAAAGCGGTCAAACAACTTCTCCGCCTAAGAATATGTTGTCAACAAAGGAATGTAAGATGACGATGAGTTAGATTGAGATGAGTCGGTTTGAGTTTAGCCGGAGCCTTAATTAAGCACCGCACTAAAACAATGTTTTGGCTTTTAGATTTTTAAGTTTACAAACTAAATCGATATCATTTCGATTAATTATTCCGATAAATCCAAGTTTCATTTCTTAAATTTCAGATCGAGTTGGTCCAATTTTGCTAACTCTAAAGAAATGTATGTTCCAATGTTTGATTCATGAGAAAATGTAATTTGTGAATCGAGATTAATTTGTTAGCCTCCATTATTTATGGTGCTTTTTTAACTGTTCTCATCGAAAATAACCTTTTGAATAGTTAAAGATAAGATTGCGTACTACTGAATTTTTTCAAACCTTACATATCAGTAGAATTTTTAACTATTCTCTTGTAAATTGAGTTTTGAGTACATATGATAATGGGCCAATTGGGCTCTCCGAGGTTAGGCTCTTGGGTCCATTGTGATTTTGAGCTTAAATAAGTAAATCAAAGCCTAAGCCTAAGTCAATTTGGGTTTCAAATATATTCGAAACCTGTTTAAAATTTTTTGTTTTAATTTGTAACTATATAAAATTGGAAAAATAATTAAAATTAAATCTTATGTAGCATATGAAGATATCTTATGTAAATTACTATTATATTAAATTTCTATACGACTTCAAAATCTTTTCGAACTTGGCCTGATCCCGAGTTAAATTTAACTCGAGTTAAATTGAACTAAATTTAATATTTGAACTTTAAGTCTGATCAAAAGTTCAAAACATATAGAATATTTGAATGCTATGATGGGTTTGCTGCAATTACGCGCCAGCCCAATATTGCATTCAGCAAAATGGGTTTGGGCCTATGGTTTTATTTGACCCAAATCCTATTTTTTCATTTATGCTGTGACCAAAACTAACTCATTGGTCATTTCCCTTGGGAGAGTAGAGATGGCAATGCATCAAGTTGGGCCTGACCTTTTTTCGGTCGGGCGTAACTTGACCCACGGGCTGACCAATTCATGAAGCCCGATTTCGAATTGAACGAATTCGATTTGATATCTGACCAACTTGAAACAAAAAGAGGAAACGAGAGAGTAACGTGTGCCCTTATACTTACTTCACCTACTGCAGTAAAAAGGGCGGGAACTATTTTCAACGTCGATTTCCAAAGTATTCGCCTGGGATCAAAGCATTGCATCTTGAAACCAAACTACATTAATTATTACAGGAGAGATAAAAGAGTCCAAGGTAATCGGTTCGAGATTGACGAAACTGAGGTTGCCTTTTTTGCAGCGGCAGGTGAAAGTCAGAGTAAAAGTAACTAAGTACGAAAAAGTTAATCCTTCATTTCAGTTTAGTTTAGTTTAGTTTCAAAACTCCTCTCTCTTTAGTGTTGGTCTCTCCAACACAACGCGCCTTGTGGAACGTACGGCAACAACATCAGAGAGACAGTTGGTAAGTTATTGGGCTTTTTCACACGCACGCGCCTTAGCTGTCGTGGGCTGAGTTGGCATTGATCGGTTTCGTTTACCACAGTAAAGCATTTTTCTACTCCGCTTTCCACGTGGCAATCGTACTTTAGGCCATACAGCTCCAATTCCTTTCCAACCAAATTTTTAATTTTTTAATTTGATTTAATTTAATAATTTTTATTATTAAAAATTAATTAATTTATTAATTAATCTATTGTTTTTAAATACTATTTATTTTTTATAAATCAAAATAAACTCATTAATATTTTTTAAATTTCTTAATTTTGTTCAATCTTAACTAATTTTATAAAGATTTAATATCGATTAAACCTTTTAACTCTTAAATCTTTTATTTTACTGACTTAATTTTCAATCCAATTTTTAAAACACCGATTCCGACATACATAAAATGTTATTCTAGTGAAATCAACGAAAATAATCTTATTTTAATTTCTGTCCCAACAAAATTTAATGTTATTTTGTTGCTATTTTAAAATTAAAAATAATGTTATTTTAATTTAAATCTAATTTTAGAATTAAATAATAGCATTTTATATAGTTATATTTAACATTTTAACACAAAAGTTTGAATAATTTAAACTATCCAAGTTACATTTTCAATTTTTAAATTTAATTTATCATTCTTAATCTATATCGAGCTGATTATAATCAAAATTTTAAGAACTTCTTTAATATTTTTAAATAATAAAATATGTGTAGTAAAAATAATAAACAGATATCATTATCAAATTTTATGTTTTATTAAATGGGTATATTTTTTAATAATTTTATATTTCCGTGTCAATAAATATAAGTATACTTAATAAAGCATAAAACTTTCTTAATAATATAGCATAATGGCTAGGAATCTAGCATAGGCTAAAGTAGGTACTAATGGGCCATTTAATGACCTTAATGTAGGTTTAAGAACTTAAGCTTATTTTAAAAACTAGTTGCGTTGTCAAGTTGCTATTCTAAATTTAATATTGGGGGAATCATACTTGTCGTCTGAAGGATATGCTTGATAGGCTTGATTTGGTCTAGGGTTTATGCCCTTTTGCTTTACATACAATTTATTAACGAATCTGTATTAAAATATAAAAGAAATGTTCACCACATACGTACAAATTGAAGGATATGAGTTTTTTTCCTTTTAGCTGAGGAATCGCAGTTGTTACCGTTTAGATAGTATTAGGCAAATCCCTATATTTATACAATATTCTGTAAATTACGCCAATCAAATATTTTACATTAAGCAAGTCTTGTATAATAGGATTAATCGAGGGAGCATAAATAAGGAGAATCGAACCTAAAACTTTTTTGTTCTATACGTTTTACTTCGTCGCATCGACTTTTTAACTTTTTAAGTAGAATTTAAATTATTTTTTATTTACATATAATAACAACAGTAATCAATGTAAATGCCGTTAAAATGTGGAGTCGGGGATTATTTTTTAATTTTATAAAATTTAATTAAAATTTGACAATCATTGTCTTTTTATTTTTTTTAATTAAAATCTTGGTTTTATTGGTCAATTAAATACTTTAATCAAACACCTGTAACATGTGGCCGTCCTTTCAATTATTACGATACGTGTCATGTTGAAGTCTTTCTTCCAAGTTGAAAAGGTAATAATAAATACCCTATACGACGTGCAGTTTTTATAATCATAACTGAATTGACCTATACATACTATTTCATCTTTTTTTTATTACATATTATTTTAAGGATAAGGTATAACATCAACATTTACAATAAATCATAGAAAATAACATTCAAATTAAATTTTAACACGTTCAAAACATTCAAAATGGATTAATAAGAATTCTTATTAATAATTTATTAATATATAATATATAAGAGATTAAAGTAAATTTAATTAATTATAAAGAATTTATCTTATATAATTATTATTAGTAATAAATATGTAATTACATTAATATTAATTATTAAATAAGTTTTTATTTTTATTTAAAAGAATATTAAAAATTAAAAAAATAATAGTGTAAATTTTTATGCCCACAAAACCGAACAACGGAAGCCCATGCTTCCCAACCCCCAGAGGTGGTGACTGCTGACACGTGGCACTGAACTTTCGATTCTCTGTGGGTGTGTCCATGAACCGCCGCGTCCGCACCATCAATGATGTGCTCTCTCCCTAACCCGTTCCGCTGTCGCTTTCACGCTATGCAACACAGGCTGTACATCTAACGGCCCCTGGGCCACTATCACCACGTGATATTTTATCATACAAAATTTAAAAATTATTATTTATTCCAAAAGCGGTTCAACATTGATTTGATCAAAGTCATATCATTTGATGTGATGCACACAATGAAACATAAAGAAATGGACTAGACATTTGATAAGCTTTGTCATCGTACTAATTTATAAATTCAAAAATTCATAATAAGTAATATATATTTTATTTATTTAAAATTAGAGCATTTCTCATTTGGTTAGATTTCTTTTGTTATTTTGCTTTAATTTTTAATTTTATAAATAATAATTATTTAATTATTATATAAATTATTTCTTGGTATTCTAATAATTTTTATTTATTAAAAATTTTAAGATGTTGTGGTATTATAATTATTAAACTTTTTAATAAAATAATTTAATTTCATTCGTTTGACTTTTTATTTTACTGAAAATAGCCTATTTATTATGTAGGGGTAAAGTTGCGTACTACCAGATTTCTCTAGACTCCGCTTTATTGTGAGATTTCAGACTGAATATGATGATGATAATGAAGAATTAAATTTCATTTGTCTGATCTTTTATTTTTATTTTTATGCATTATGCACTATAAATTAATAAATCATATTAATTTATTATTACATAAGTTATGCCAATATATTACATTAATAATTTATTTATCCAATATTAAAAAATTGAGGTTGTATTATAAAATGATAATCATCTAATTCCAAAGATATAAAACTATTTTTAATTAAAAATTATATTGGGTTAAAAGGACTTTTTGGGTTGATAATTATCCAACTTTCTCAAAATTAGGTCTAACCATAAAGTGTTGGTCGTACCCTACCGTCTAAGTGCATTATTGGGTTGGTACGCTTAAAGTGTGGGACAGGTACAGCTACGTCTAAGTCTAGATTTCATCCAATATTGAAATGTCCACGTGTCATCCTTATTCACTTAACTCATATATTTATCCAAAACAAGAAAAATAAATTCCGGTTCACAACTAACACTAATTTGGCACTAAGTGGGGAGGTTATAAAAAGCAAAAGATTAAAATACCTAATCAGTTCGGATGGATTAATCGTAAGAAATTTAAACCGTCTATTGTTTTGTTTAATTTTTTAAATTTTTAGTTTAATTTACTTTAATAACTATTATTATTAAAAATTGATTAGTTTATTATTTAATTGGTTAATTTTCATATACTGATAAATTCCTGTTTTCTAAAATAAATCAATTAATTTTTATTTAACAATCAAAATTTTCTTATTAGACTTCAAATTGTTCAATACGTATGTACAATCTCTTTTAATCGTATTTCAAATTATTTAATTTTATTCAATCTTTAATCGGTTTTAAGATAGTCGAATGCTGATTATACTTTTTAAACATTAAACATCTTGTCTCGTCAGTTTGATTTTCGATTTTATTTTTAAAACATTGATAAAAAGAATATTCAATAAACTTATTTAGTACCTAATTTCAGATCTAGATCATTGGAGTAAAGCAAGGTCCTATAACCATTATGGCTACTCTTCGTCACCAAATGATCTATCATTTGCATAATCGTGTCCTATATTTGAACTTCCTAAACTCTATTTATGACGCTTTGTATATTAGTAACAGACATAGCTCCTGATCAGGCTACCATCATTCAGATCCCGAAATAGTCATCACCGGCGAAGCTTGGAAAGTTGATGCCTACTGCATTGATCACTAATTATCAAAAATTGTTTCATGTCTCTCACAAACATTATTTCCACACCACTTCTCCACCTATTTTGAAGACCTTATAAAATGAAATTGTGAAATTCATATACACTGGACTTAATGAAGATCAATTGGACCCTCTCATACATCAGGTGGCAATAAACCTTTTTTTTTCCCTCTTGCTAGTGGGATTTAGATGGAACTTTTCATGATCATGATAGATGGCAATTGTTTATAAGATTTTTCAATTCACGTCATTTATAAAATGGGGTTTCATTTAAACAATGTAATTTTTGTTTGTTGTTTATTAAGGGAAAATATTAATTAATTCCTTTATTAGTTTTTAAAAGGTACTAGTTGCTCTCTAGGTGCAAATTGGACTTAGTCTCGAGGCATTTGTATTTATCACATCGTTAGCGTCAAAGTTTAGAATATTAATATACAATACGATTCATGCCCTAGCAATTAAGATGATGATGATATGTATAATTTTAAATAATTTGTAAATATATAAAAGTTTTGTCAATATTGTCGAGTTGGTGAAGTGGAGGAAAATAGGATCAAAAGGTCATGTGTTCAATTCTTCTACTTACGCTCTCTCGAACGAGCTTGTTATAAAAGAGTTGTCTAGTGCGAAATACTCGATTGACGTGATTTGTAGGTTATTGTGTCAATCCGGAAGTTTATTGAATGCGCATCCAAATGATAGCGGCTGTGGATTCCTCCGTTTAAAAACAAGTATTGAACAAAAAGTTAAAATTGACATTTTTTATATGATATTTTTATTTTATCTTTTATATTTTGAAAAATCATTCTCTTGAAAATAATAATTATTCTCATATGATATTAATTATTTATTATTTTTTTGTTATATTTAATTTATTTTACTCTTTTTATTTGAAAGGCAGTAACATTAAATGTTAAAGATTATTTTATAATTATAAATTAAAAATAATAAAATTCAACAAAAAAAGGTTGAGTAGCATCTAAATAATACTGGATGAACAATAGTTAAAATTTAAAATTTACAAAATAATTTAGTGTAATTGACTATTAGATAAAAATTATGAAGAATATCTAACATTAGGGTCAACAATAAGGCCTGAAGTTGACCCGGGGTCCAATCGAGCCCAAGATAACAAGTTTGAAGTTGAACTTGACTAGGTCAAAGAGAGTTAGGCTCAAATATGAGTCCAACTCGACTAGCCCCGAAAATTTTTAATTGAAAATACAAAAACGACGCTTGGATTGGGCCCAATTCCTTGTGCGAGGCCAATCCAACTAAGGCTGAGACGAGCCCGGATTCTATTGCCATCTCTATCTAATAGTTTATTATGATATAAAATTAAATATAGAACATTGTATCAATATATTTTTAGATTTGATTTTTAATGCCGATGCAAAGTTTTTGGTTATTAAATGGTTGACAATGTAATGGAATAAATGACAATAAAAAGCAACAAACAGAGAGCAGAAAACATGATTAACATAAAATGATAAGGATTAAGACATCTGGACTCCATAATTAACTTTCATTAGTTTTTTTTAATTATGATTATCATATGCTTGGCACAAAAAGGGCTAAGAAAAAGCCTAGAAAAAATAATATTGAAAAAAAGTCAACCATTACCCTATGCTCATAAAGTGGAATGACATTGGGTTAGTCCAGCTAAAAAATTAATGGTCACACTCGGGTTTTAGCAATTTGAGCTTGAATTCAACTTTAAATTTAAAAATTAACAAAAAATTCAAACCTTACTTGAAATTTGATTGATTCGGATCAAGATCATTAACTTTAGGCGGGGGTTGGGTCGGGGCGGACCGGAATCAAAATCCTAATTCACGATTTTTAAAATAAATTGTAAAATAAAGGATAAAGGTTAAAGTACCTCTGCTTTTTTTTTTTTATGAAATTCTTTTTTGTTGTTAAATGTAAAGAAAGAATCAGAAATATCAAAATGACGCCGCACCAACAAATCACTGGAAGACACGTAACGATACCAAATGCTTTCCTAATCCATTCAAATTCGTCCCGTGGTCCTGGGCTAGCCGGCTCAACGGCTTGGCTTCTTCTAATTACTTTATTAATCACGGCTTAAAACCAGCTAATTATCGTCATTAATAGCTACGATTGGATTTAATTAATTTTTGCCCTTCTTAACGAATCATCGTTACACCTATACCTAACGCGTTTAGTTACATCGATCAATTTTGAAGGGCACGAAGTACGAACTCCATCTTTTTAGATTTGGAAAGCTTTTCATTTACGTCCTTCACACTTCACCTTAACTTAAGTGGAGACGACATTTGGCGCGCCTTGTTGATCCCATAAATTCCGTTTCCGTACACGACACTCGTTTTCGGTGACTTCTCAAGAAGAGCGGTGGCTCAGTGTTAGGATAGCGTACGGGGAGGGGTGGAAGCATCTGTTCCATTTGGCTCGTATCATTTATCGGTATAACTTTAATCTTTATATCTGTTACGAAAAGAACTTTTCTATAATAAATTTTTTTTATAAGTTTCATATAAGATACTGTTTGGTAATAAAAAATAATCTTATTTTATAATAAAAATTATATATATATTATTTTAAATATATTAAACAATATGTAAAGTGTAATATATTAATTATTATATAATTCAAAACTATATAAAACATAAATGAAAATATATCTAACCAAATCTTTTATATGAATTATTATGACATAAGCAAAACTAATATAAAAATAAATATTAAAATAAATAAAAAGTTAAATAATATTATATAAATTTTAAAATAAGTATCAAGTTGAGTAAACGTGAAGATGAGGTTGTAAATGTTGTGAAAATTATGAGTAAAACATAAGGACAAAATGGACTAAAAAATAGGCTCATTAATTTATCTGAAAAATCTATAAAAAAAAGTAATGATTTTTTTTAGACGCTTAAAATTTGAATTTCTTAAAAAGTTATATTTTATCTGTCAAAAAAGTCATATATATTAAAAAATACTTTTTTATTTGAAAGCAAACACTCATTGTAAAAAATTTTATAATAAAAAAAGTACTTATTAATTTCTTAAAAGTCAGAAGGGTAAATTGTGTTTTTTCAAAATTTTATAACCTCTAATAGCAAACTCTCTCAAAAATTGACTTTATATTTACTTCACCTATTTATTAGGGCATTCAGGTCAATAACTAGTCAGAGGACTTTAAAACTACAACGTTTTGTTCTATTAATAGACTATTATTTTTATAGTAATTTTTATCTTTAACTTTATTTTACGACAGTCTATGTAATAACGTCAACTTTGTCGAAGAATGATTGAAAGTTTGAAGAGTTGCATTGTGACTTATAACCGAAAGTGACTTGTATGGTATTAATTATAATAAAATTACCAACAATTAAATAAGAGATAATACATTAAAAAGTGTATAAGTAAGATTTTTTTTAATTCACTGTCTAAAGTTTTAAAATTTTCAATTAATTGACCCATATTTTAAAATTTTAAGAATTCTGTTTAAAATTTTACGCTTATTAAATGTTACAATAATAAAATCTAACGCTTTGAACTCAATTGTTAAGGTTTTTAAAAGTTAGTCGCTTAATTGAAAATTTTAAAAGTTTGAACACTGAATTAAAAAATCTCAAAAAGTTCAATAGTTTAGAATTTGTTATTTCATTAAATAATTATTTGAGATAAATAATCTTTTGCATCATTTTTTTATTATCACATCTGTATGTGGGTCTATTGAAAACAGTCTCTCTATTATATAGTGGTAAGGCTGTATATTATCAGACATCTCTAGACTCTGCTTTATTATAAAATTTCAGACTGGATGTGATGATGATAATAATTAAATAATTATATTAAAAAGATATAAGTATATAAATTGCCATATCAAACTTGTAGTAAATGTGAGGGTTGTTTTTAACAAGCAAAAAAATCACGGGTAAAAGAAGAAATTCCTCCAAAGAAAAATTAAGAATATTAAAAATAGAAATGTTAAAATATTTTAAAATTACATAATATGTACTTGTGATATATATTTTATTTCAAAATTAAAATATGATTTAAGATTTAATTAAAAATTAAATTTTTTTCACATATTTGCAACATTATAATATTGTAAATATAATTTTCATTACAAAATTAGTTTAAAAATTTAAATTGAAATAAATTCATAAATACAATTGAATGAGAAAAAATTTAAAACATTATTATAAATTAATAAGTTATTGCCGAGTGCTTCAATAATAAAAAATAAAAAAGTAAAAAATTCATCAAATATATATATGATATGATAATAAATTATATATTTTAAATAAACAAAAGGAAAAAACGGTGCAATAATGGCAAACCCAGCTCAGCCGCTATCGCCTTGACGAGCCAACCACTCACCGACACGAGTCGAACTATTCTCCTCTCCCCATTCTGAGGAATCGTCAGCCGTCGATCTAGAAGCCAACGGCTATCATCCGAATCTTAAATTTTATCTCAACATCATCTGAGATCACCCAAACCCCACCCTCTCTCCTCCCATTTCTTTTATTTTCTTCCGTTTGTCTTTATTTCAACGCCAACTAACAGCACCTCTCCTCTCTCCCTCTCCCTCTCCCTCTCCCTAACCTTCAAACTCCTTCTCTCTCCTCCTTGCTCTGTAGACCGAAGTCGAGTTGCCGGCGAGCGAAATCTTGCCGGAAATTCGCTTTGGCCACGTCGGAATCTCTTCTGGTCTTGGCTTTCTGAATCGCCGGTGTTGCAGAGTTGGGAATTGATGAAAGGAGAATTATCCTAAAATTGTATCTCTCTCTCTCTCTCTCTGGTTTTTTGTTCTTTCCTGTTTTTAACTATTAGGGATATGATTAGATAGAAGCATACAAAAAGGGGAAAAATTATTCTACTTTTTTTTTCCTTTTCCTTCATCGTGACTCGCTGTCTCTGTCCTGTGTGGGTGGGCAACACATAATAGCTTGCAATGCAAATGGAAAGGGAGGTTCGCGTTGGGCACTCATGCGAAGATCCCTGGCTCTAACTTGTTCGTTCTTTTTTCCTTGAAATTCTGATCAAGTTTTCCTTGATCGGTCTCGCTTTTGGGTAGTTTCTTGACTTTTTTTTCCCGGGATTGTTTGCTTTCTTTCTCTATCTCTCTCTCCCTCGGCAAATTCTGAATCTTGCCTGATTTGAGCTGGGGGAGAGTGGAATTGGAGGTGGAGGTGATGTCTATGAACTTCCTTTGAGAGGTACCTTTCTGTTCTGAATTTTGTTCTGGCCAATTCTGTTCTGAAAATTTATTTATTTCGTAGAAAATTTTCTTGGTTGGGTTGTTCTGTAACATGGTGGGAACTTTTTTGGGGATGGAATTCATAAAGTAGTTTTTAAAAATTGTTCAGGGCGATCGGATTCTTAGTTAGGTAAATTTAGGTTCGTCGTTGTTGAGCATGTTGAACTGTATCTTAAAAATGGTTAATTTGAATAATTTATTCTCCTGGTTTTATTTAGAGCTGTTATTTTTGCTTCCACTGCTGGCTTCTTGGTTTCTGAAATTTCGGGAAGTGGAAAATCTAAGCCAAGCGGAGTTGGGGATGATTTTCTGTTACATTTTCCCTTAAAAATTTTTGTCATCAATTTAGCAGCCTAATATTGTTTAGGATTTCTTCAGTAGGGTAACTGTTCCTATTTTCCTAAGTTGCATTTATAACCTTTTATGTTGAATTTGACGACACATGAGGTCGTTTCTCCTCCATTATCAGTCACCTACTTTCATACAATGTTATTAAAATGTTTTAAACATTTCTTGACTTATCCATTTATGCGAAGCTGTTGACCTTTTGGTTACTTTTCAGGAGAAGACATACGAGCACTGTACATAGCCAGCAATTTTGCTTTTATATGGTGTATTTTACTGTAGACTTTTAGAGTTTCTTTCATATAAGCGTGCACCATGTCGTTTGAGATAATGGATCATAGGGGTGGTACAGCATCTTCCCATTTCTTTGATGACGTTGTTTTTCCTGCTGAGGTAGGCTCTTCTCTGTTATTTATTCAGCATTATGCCTTCTATTTTTGGTTTCATGTTCTGTATTTTCTAATCCTGTTGAAACAATTATAATCATCTTTTGTTCCTGTTCTGAAGTAGTTTGATTGTAATGGGCAGAGAAAAGTTGGGTTCTGGAAGCATCATTCATTGCCTGGTCACCAAGGCGAGTGTCATTGGCATTCCTACTTTTTTGAGCTACTTCTCTCTGTTGACGTTCAAGTTTATTTTCGCTGATGGATCTAGCAATTTGGCTGTAAAGTTATCAAATGGAAGGACTTTGTAGCAAGTTTCATGGTTAGGCATTAGGATTACATTAGCAATGAAGACTCCTTGAGTTAAATGATTAAGGATTGATAAGTTAGTTTCTCTTGAATGCTGTGGTTTCTCTTTAGTGAATTAGTATTCATGAGTGCCATTTCTCTTTAGCATGTTCCAATTTATATTTGCTGCACACTAAACTTTAGACCTTCACATGTGTCTTTCAGATTGATGCCATGTTACAGTATTCATTTTGAGCTTTTTGTTAATAGTTCATATGCTTTTTTGCAGTTATTTACAGGTCATACCTAGAAACTTTGAATGCAACTCATTCTAACAATGATTTTTTTGATATGAACAGATGGAATGATACCAACTCCGGGGAGCAAGTTGGTTGCTTCATCATCCTTGGACAGATTTTCATCTACTGGATCAAAGTCAGTGGATTGCTTAGCACTGTCACAGTCAGTTCTGGCTGAAGATCAGAAAGAAAAGTTAGTGATGGGTGAAATGAATGCTAATATGTATAAGACCGCAATTAATTCTGTGGATCATCACCCGAAGTCCTGGTCAAGTTTGTCTGCACAACCTGCATCGTATAACCTGAGAAGTCGTCTGATTGATAATAGTGGCGCCCAGTGGGAGAGCAGTCTATTCTCAAGTTCATTGTCTGATGTATTTAGTAGAAAGTGTAAGTCCTTGAATACATAAAACTGATCAGTTTGAATTGTGGTTTCCATTGCATGAAGCTATATGGCATGTTAGAACATACAATTGAACAAAGTCATGAGCTGCTTGTGGCAAAGTCTTAAGCATGCCAGTGAACGGGTTGCATTATCATCTTTCAACTCCTTAAATAGTTTTTTCTTATCCTCTCAAATACGGGAGCACTAAACAGTTATTTCTAACCAGAGGACTGACAAATCTTCTAACAAATTGTGCAGTGGGGTTGGGGACTGATAGTCAATCTCACCAACCTGCTAAAACTGTTCAAAGTCACCAGAAGGAAGAGGAGCCTTTTGAATCTCTTGAAGAAATTGAAGCACGGACTATTGGTGATCTTCTTCCTGCAGAAGACAGTCTGTTTTCTGGGGTCACTGACGAGTTGGGTCAAAACGGTTGTGTTTACAACGGTGATGATGTGGAAGATTTTGATCTATTTAGTAGTGTTGGAGGCATGGAATTGGAAGGGGATGAAAGTTCAATTGAGCGCCAACGAAAATCTGTTTTAGTTGGGTTGGTTGCAAATGGAAAAGCGAGTCTTAATGGCTCAACTGTTGGCAAAAATCCTTCCAAATCAATTTTTGTCGGGAATATTAATAATAAAGTTGAAGACTCTGACCTCAAGGCTCTAGCTGAGGTGCATGTTGTTCATACTCTTCAACTATTCATTTGATCTAAATTTGCAAGTTAACGAACTTACGTTGTTTTGCAACCTTGTTTAACATTTACTTTTTGTACTCTCAGGGATATGGAGAAATTAGGGCAGCCCGAGGTGCTTGGGGAGCACTTCCACCGAGATCTACAAAAGCTGACCTACATAATTCCTTTCAAAAGGTATATTGTTCTTGGTTTTTAGCAGGGCTGTTGTTGGTGTTATTGATGTACTTAATGCGAACTATTATTTTTATAACAATGCTCTTGATGCCCTTAATTTGTGCCCGTTGTCTTTGGTTTTCACTTTGATTATTTTGCATTTCTACTATATCAGGAGAATCCAGCAGGGAAGGATATGAACCAGGTCATGCTAGTGGTTTACAATGTTGATCCTTCTGTTTCAGATAATGAGATCCACTGCATTTTTGGTGCTTATGGAGAAATTAAACAAGTAAGGGTACTGGGGGCCATTTGATTTCAAGTTTATAAGGTAAAAGAAAATCCAATTTATGCTCTTAAACATTATTTGGTTTTCAGATCCATGAAGGCCCACACATTCATCAGAGAGTTGTTGAATATTATGATGCTAGAGCTGCAGAAGCAGCCCTTTCTGCACTGGATCGGACTGACATTGCTGGGAAGCAGATCAAGCTTGAATTAAGCCATCCATTTGGAACAAGATGGTACGGTGCCACAGAAGTGGCGCTGTTTTATAATATCTCTTTATGTGAATATTGATTTTTACTGGTGCTTTGTTTGGTTATTACTTCATGGCTTTTCTCCCCCTTTTTACCATATTAAACACACTTTTGTTTCTTTGACAGTGTTTGTTATATGTGACTTTTATTTGTGAATGCAGTATCAATTTGTTCCCAGGCTATTTTAGATATGTGCTTAATTTTTTATTTGGCTCCCCCTCATGTAACCTCCATGTTAATAATTGATCAATGTTCTTTTGCAGTTTTATTCAACAGCCTGAGCTAGAGAATGAGGAGCCCAATCTATGTCAAAGCCCTTTTGATGACTTATCATCCAGGCAAATGGGTATGATACTTTTTGTCTAGAACCTTCGTTTTCATGGACTTCAGTTGTTTCACAAGACTCTTATTTTTTTTGTCCTCATAATAAATCTTTTCCGGCAGTGTTTTCACCTGGTGTAATAGCATCTAGCAGCATGGAAAATGTATCTGCTCAAGTTTTACGTTCTACTGTACAGTCACCTGTGACTGCATTTATGGAGGCTCACCAGGGTTCTAGTGTGCCAAACAACTTGCCATTTCCTGCGTCATTTTCATCTGTCGGCAAACAATTCAACCTTTGTGAAACTAATCGCTCATTGGATGAAATAAAATTGGGTATGCAACGCATGTCAAATTTCCATCCTCATTCCCTTCCAGAGTATCATGATGGTTTGGCAAATGTTTTACCATACGGCTCGTCAAGCGCTATGGGAGGCATGGCTAGTAGTGTCGGTTCAAAAATAACAGAAGGGATCAACAATAGGAACATTGGAGGAGTGGGCTCGAATGGGCACCTGTTTGAGATTAATGGAGGAGGTATTCAGATTATTACAATTTTCTGTGTGTTCCATTTTATGTTGTTTAACGCACTTTTAGATGAAAGAAGGATATAGTGAGCCCAATGCTGATAATAAAAAGCTTCCGATGTGCATTTTTTGCAACTTTCTTAAGCTCGATCAGTTATAAAAAGATGACTTGCTATAAAATTTGTTGTTGTGCCAGATGATTCTGTTTTTTGATTGATATCGAAACCTAATGACTTAAATAACTCTTTACTCATCCTCATCTGCAGCTAATTCAAATTCCTCCTTTCATTCACATCTACTTTTGCATCAAGTGACATTATAATGTATGCATGTATATGGGTTTGTGTGAAAATTGCATTGCTACGAAGATTGTAATCAGCTCTCAGGTTGACTGACATAGCCATATATTGATCCACCTATTCAGATAAGAATTAACCATAATAGCAGTTAATGAATGGTTGGAAATGCATCATGAATTATTAAAAGTATGATGGAATTGAATTAATTCTTCAAACAGTACTTAGGACTAAACATGAATAATATCTTTCTGGGATTTAGGGTTTTTAATGTGACCTTTCATCCTTTTTTCTCTCTGAACATACAATTCAAGTAGAGCATTTGGTATTGACTTTCATGTTTATGTCCTCATTGTTATGTTGTTCATGTCTGTTCATGTTTTACTGACTTTTCGATGTAACTGAAACTTGTCCCTAGCTTTTGGATCTCCTGGAAATGGGAGTTGCACTCTTCCTGGGCATCAGTACATGTGGAGCAATGGTAACTCAAGCCAACAGCATCAGTCAAACCACATGATTTGGCCAAATTCATCGTCATTTATTAATGGGGTTCATGGTCACCAGCTTCCACATATGACTGGATTCCGTAGAGCGCCTCCTATCATGTTAAACGCAGCACATGCACAACACCATGTTGGATCTGCCCCATCTGTCAATCCGTCCCTTTGGGACATGCGGCATGCTTATTCAGGGGAGTCTCCTGAAGCTTCTAGTTTCCATTTGGGTTCTCTTGGAAGTGTGGGCTTTCCTGGTAGCTCTCCACCACACCCTATGGAGATTGCATCCCGCAGCATATTCTCTCCTATAGGTGGAAATGCTATGGACATGACTAAAAGTAATGGGCTGCATAGTCAGCAGATACGCCACATTTTCCCAGGCCGGAATCCAATGATTACAAATCCAGTCTCTTTTGATTCTTCTAATGAATGTGTGAGAAATCTCTCCCACCGCAGAATTGAATCAAATCCAAACAATTCAGATAAGAAACAGTTTGAGCTTGACGTTGACCGCATTATACGTGGTGAAGATAGCCGAACAACGTTGATGATAAAGAATATTCCTAATAAGTAAGTAAAATCCTCACTGCCCTTTCAACTGTCTTTGACCAGTTTTACATTAGAATTTTATTCACTACGAACGTGATTACAGTTTCAGAATTTCAATTTGTGGTTATCAAACTATTCAGACATCAAAATATTTGTTGTCTGCTTACTTTATCATTTTTGTTCGTTGGTCTTTTTTTAATTTTTTCCAATCTGTTCTGTTTTCTACTAGATACACTTCCAAGATGCTTCTGGCTGCAATTGATGAGCATTGCCGAGGAACTTATGATTTTCTTTATCTGCCAATTGACTTCAAGGCAAGTAACTTTCGTGGATCCAGCTTTTCTCACTACCTTCTTTGGAGGGTAGGGGTTGTTGGGGTTTAGGTGTATCCCACACACTTGTCACTCATGGCACTAATGAATATTTTGATTAAACAGAACAAATGCAACGTGGGATATGCATTCGTCAACATGATTGATCCTCAGCAGATTATTCCATTTTATAAGGTATCGAAGAAGTTTACTCTGTTGAATTACTCCATTCTATTCTTTTGTGTCAGAAAATACTATTTTCTCACTCTTCACCGATTCAGAAATGAAAAGCTAACATGATAAGAGAAAACATCATTTGCAGGCATTTAATGGCAAAAAGTGGGAGAAGTTTAACAGTGAGAAGGTGGCATCTCTTGCTTATGCCAGGATTCAGGGTAAAGCTGCTCTTATTGCCCATTTCCAAAATTCAAGTTTGATGAACGAGGACAAGCGATGTCGCCCAATACTCTTTCATACTGACGGTCCAAATGCTGGTGATCCGGTAAAATACTTGCAGTTTCCTTGTGATAATATCTGAGATCTTTACACACGGATCTGGTTCCTCATGTGATGAATGTGCTGTACTAATTTGGTGAAAACAAAATCTTGGCTGTACAGGAACCCTTTCCGATGGGTACCAATATCCGACCGAGATTAGGAAAACCTCGAACAAGTAGCGGTGAGGAGAACCACCTATCAAGTTTGGCTGGTGGGGAGGACCCGTCCAATGGGACGGACTCGTCATCAGTTGGTGATTGTGCAGTCTGATCTGCACCTGGCACTAACTATATAAATCAAGAAAAGCATACCCACCCCCGAATCTCTTTCTCAGGGGGTGGCCTGACATATCTCTTTTTGGCTATAGAGAAGCACATTTTGAGAGCCAAGTGGGTTGCTTCCAAGGTGTTTTTTATTCCTAAAGAAGTTTTTGCTGCCTAGTCCTCCCAACATCCGTGAGTGTAGAGAATGGCTTTAATGAAGGCTGAAAGTTTTGGATAGTCATGACTAGACAAAATCATGTACAGAAGTTCTTCCCCAAAAGCTATGCATGACTTGAACAATGGTGCTCACTCACTCTCTTCATCCACTTTCTAATTTCTTCTTTTGATGTGATTTTTCTGGTTCTGTTTCTGTTCTACGCCTGGATATTGTAATTGTTCAAGAATCAGCCTAAACGAAATGTAATTATCCTTTGGTTGTAGAAAATTTTGAAGTGCTCGTATGCTGAATCAAATAACACTTATTTCCTGCACTCTTAGTACTTTTTTTTCACCCCTCTTAAAGCTCATTGCTTGTTAGCACTCGTTATTCTTGTTAATTTGAATTCTTCAAATTTTTTTTTTACTTTAAATTAATATTTTCAAAACTGGATTAGAATCAGGTAAGACATAATGTTAAGATTTAACAGGTTTAATTGGTATTAAACTGTTAGATTGAATAAAATTGAAGAATTTAAAAACTGATTGAAAAAGATTATTCTTTTAAAAAAATTTGAAGTTTAATTGAAAAAGAGATTGTTAAATAAAAATTAATTAGTTTATAAAAATTGACTAATTAATTAATAAGCAGATTGATTGTTAACTAAAAAAAGTTATTAAACTAAATTAAATTGAAAAAATTAAAAACTTGGTATTTAAAAGTTTTTACTGTTAAATTAGTCTAATCGGTCCAATTTTTAAAACATTACTTTAAATTAAATTTATTTATTAAATTTTTTAATTTAATC
Source organism: Erythroxylum areolatum (assembly GCA_024520975.1). Classification (NCBI taxonomy): domain Eukaryota; kingdom Viridiplantae; phylum Streptophyta; class Magnoliopsida; order Malpighiales; family Erythroxylaceae; genus Erythroxylum; species Erythroxylum areolatum. The sequence goes on from JANIJH010000007.1 coordinate 54,825,730, forward strand.
TTAAATTTATATTGAATCCTAAACGCGTAATTTTACAATTTTGTCATTTAAAATAATTTTATTTTAAATAATATTTTTATAATAAATAATAAATTACTGAATGGAACATCTAAATTTAAGTTTAATCTAAAATTTAAATTAATTAAATTAAAATAGAATTTGAATACAACTTGAAACTCCCTGCTAAGTGCTAACCCTAGCCCTAGTCCTAATCACTTGTTATGGAACTCCTGAATTTTGCTTTTTGGCGATGAAATGATTTCCCTTATTTGATGCAGTTTCTACTGCTACACACCACCTCCAGATGCTTCGGAGGAGGATTGTATGTGAGTATTTCCATCAAAATTACCAATGGACTCAAAGGTTATTGTTTTCCGGTGGATACGCCGTCGGCGATCCTCCGTACACAGACATACCTAAACCCAGGCGAGACAAGTCGGAGAGAAAACCGTACCTGACTCCTATGAAGGAACTGATTCGCAGAGCCAAGAAAGAAAAGGAAGCTAGAAAGGCCCAGCCTTGTAGGTTGCTTGAACGTCCACCCGAAAACGGATTGTTGGTCCCCGAACTCGTTGATGTCGCTCACCGAGTTTATCTAGCTCGTGCATCGCTCCTCTCTGGCCTCAATAAACTCGTTCAATTCGTTCCTGTTCATCGTTGCAGGTACAAGATCGAGTCTTTTTGCATATAATCACCAGAACAGTAGCGTGTTTTCGGGGAAAGTGCAATATCACCCTGAATTTTTGAACTCTCTGCTGATTGCCTCATCACTCAACTTTCACTTAGCTGTTTGTCTAAAAGTTAAATCAGACTCCCCTCCTGTCTCTTATTTCTCGTCATCTTGGTTTGATTCCATTCCAAGTGAGACGATTTTGGATCCTTGTAGCTGAGTTCTACGTTAATGACCTTAAATTTCGATAGCTTACACTCGGCAAGTTAAGCTAGTTTTCGTTCCCTGTTTGCTTGGTCTAAATCTGGTTCTGTACTCAGGTTCTGCTCTGAAGTTCATGTTGGTCCTGTGGGTCATGAAATTCGAACCTGCACTGGTCCAGGAAGTGGTTCTCGAAGTTCCATGCATGTTTGGAGAAAGGGAGGAGTGCGGGATTTGGTGTTCTTCCCCAGATGCTTCCATCTCTATGATCGTGTGGGAAAACCAAGAGTAGTGCATGATGAGAGACGCAGTATCCCAAGAATTCCGGCCATTTTAGAGCTCTGTATACAAGCTGGCCTAGACCTTGAAAAGTACCCAACTAAAAGAAGGACAAAACCTGTATATTCTATTGAAGGAAGAATTGTAGACTTTGAGCAGGGGATAGAGAATGATGAGATTAGGAGCAACTTGCATCCTGAATACATTGATACTCAAGGAAATGTACACTTGGATGCCAAAGGTGATGAAGTAAGAAGTAACCTTGAGTTGGAAGAATCAAATGATATAATGACCCGCTTGAAGCGATTAAGCATTAGGACAATGGATTCATGGTTCGAAATGATATCAGGGGCAAAAATGATGATGACCAAATATAGTGTGTTAACATGTGGCTATTGTCCTGAGGTTCAGGTAGGTCCCAAGGGACACAAGGTTAGAATGTGCAAGGCAACTAAACACCAGGCTCGTGATGGTCAGCATGCTTGGCAAGAAGCAACTATAGATGATCTTGTGGGTCCTAATTACGTCTGGCATGTTCAGCATCTGAATGGACCTCCACTTGATAACATGACGAAAAGGTATTCAGGCAAGGCTCCTGCTGTGGTGGAGCTCTGTGTGCAGGCTGGTGCTTCTGTTCCGTCTGAATATTGGAGCATGATGAGGTTAGATGTGGTTCTTCCTGATCGCGATGAAGTTGATCTTGTTGCTTGAGTTGATGTCTCTTCATTCTGACGAGTCAGCTTGTATGTGCTGTAACATTGAAGACTTCCCAGTTTGTTCTTGTTAAAATCAGCTGTCGGCCTGAGGCTAAACAAGTGAGTGCATCATAGGCCGTGGATGCTGTCGATACTTGATATTGTTCATAGTAGTGTGGAAATTTCTCACTCCCACACTGATTTCAATATCCTCTGACCTTCATGTTGGGTTGCTCAAGATCCGGCAATTTTATCATCGAGTCAAGCCCCAAATCCTATGCTGCTTACTTTTGCTGATCTCCTATTTCGTTTCGGACAGCAGCTCTGAAACTTCTTTTGAGGAGGAGCAGCTTTTTGAAGGGCATCTTTAGTTGATCAGGTAGCAGGGAAAAATGGATATGTTCAACGGACCATGATATAACAGCCTCAAGCAAACCAACCATTAAAACTTAACTAGCCACCGAACCTCAGTTCATTGTACCACTCACTTCTCCAGTTTCTTTTGGAGTGAAAATGGTGTAGAACTGCATACCGATTGGTATCAAGTGCTGTCTCTTGAACTCTTGCTTTGGTTGACACTGTACTGAATCTGTTAAGGCAATTCAGGGGTCTCGGCGTCAAAGCAGCTATGTACAGCTTATAATATGGTTGATTGGCAAAGGCCAAAATGGATGAATGTGCGGTACCATTGAAACATGCGATTAATTCATCTGCTGCTTAGCAGCATGAAGTAAGTCTCAAACTGGATCAGGCTTTGGGACTGTTTTTTGGATTTTGGGTCAGGCCTCTCGAGTCTGAAGATTTAGGCTTAAAACTCGATTAACTCGGGTTTTGCCGGTTGATATCGGGCTAGGCCTTGTCGTATCCAGCCCTAAATGCCAAGTCTTGCTTTCATTTTTCAATAGGTTAAAAGTATATTTTAAACCTCAACATTTATAACATAATATAATACAGATCTTTATCGTTTTAAAGTGTTTAAATTGAATTCAAACGTGTTCAAAATATTCAAAACAGACCTTAAGTGGACGGAAAATTTAAAAGGGTCAACTTCTAGAATTCACTCGTTGAGAGAAGGAACCCATTTGTTAGTATTGGTCAGTATTTAAAATATGATTTGGCCGGTATCGTAAACTTAAAAAAATAAAAGACTATTCAGTAATAATTATTTAAAATTTTATTAATAATTAATATATTAAATAATTAAATAATATATATTTAATTGATGATAAAATAAATAATATATGTTTTTGTTTAAGGGTTTACTTATAGTTAATTGTTTCTTCGTCACGTACTCTTATTATAAATTATATAATTAGAGAGTTAAAAATCTTTATTGTTGTTTTTATTTGATGTTTTGATATAATTATTATTTATTATAAAAAGAAATTGCAATATTTTAAATACTTTTTATTGTTCTTAATGTTATATTTATATGATGATTAAATAATCTTTTTTGCATATTAATCGTATCTTTATTTATATGTGAAATATGTGAAATAAAATAAAAATTAAATAAATTGTTATTATTTTGAATATTTATTATTATGGTAAAATTATAAAGTATACAATATAACATATTAATGGGCTACTTTGTAGAAATTAAAAAATTCACAGACTATTTTAAAAATTTAAAAAATGACCTGAAACAATTCTTGATATTGATCGACATCGGTATAATGTCAAACTAGAACTAAATTTATTATTAGTATTGATATGGTATTCGTAACATTGACAAGAGGACTTATTGTTTGAAATGTGTAATGGTCCTCGTAGTTTTGTGACAGTAACATCCACTTTCGGGTTGATTTAAAAAAATTAATTATGGGCAATAGGATATACTTATTTTTAAGGAATAAACTTTTAAACTGTTTATATTAATTTTAATTTTTAATTAAAAAATTAAAAGTTCTGTTTTACTTTAAAAAATTTATTTAAAGTGAATAATTAACTTCACTTTTAAGTATAACTAGTAACATCAAGCACAGCCCGCACGGGTAGCTTGGTTAGCTAATTAACAGGGTTAATTGGAACAAGATCCTAGGTTCGACTCCTGGCAACAACGGGAGGTAGTGGACCGCTCTGTTAGGGGATTGATCAAGATCAAACCGTGATTCAATTCCCCAACGATGGTTGGGCCTGCAACTGGGGGCCCTTGAGGTTGGGGATCAACCTTTGGAACAAGTAACATCAAGCACACGTACGAGCCTTTTGGATAGTGAAACGACTGTATTAACAAATAAAACGACGACGGCCTGCACAGCAGTTTAATTCATTTGCCTGATCAAAGCAATTAGGAATTTTATTATTTTGTTCTCCTCTCGCTTTTCAGTTCGACATATTCGCTTCAGTTTCTTTTTGGTTTGTGTGGAAAATTTTTCTTGTGGTTTTCTCTTGAATCGCGACCTTTTCTACTGTAATTTCTTCGGAGAATGCTTTCAATGTTAGGTTGCTAATTTGTTGTACATGAAGTTTCTGTTATAGTTCAGGGCAACAGTAAGTGGATAAACCAATGAAAAGCAAGAACATGTTAAAGGAAATTAAACTTTAAAGTAGGTGATTGAAGTTAAAACTGATGGATTTAAAGTGGGCATTTCATGCTGTTTGCAAATATGTGTTTATTTTGTAATGTGTCAATTCAAGTTGCAAGCTTGCAGATTTTCTTCTTTTGTTGATGGAAATGCTTTGGAAGGATGAGAAATGTAGTGTAAAAGGTCTTAACTTTCACTAAAACTGATTCATTGTAATTCCTGTTTTACACCCTGTACTTGGTGGTTGGAATGACTCCTATGACATGTTCTGCCATTTGAGGTGTCACCCACGAAAGAGACATGGAAAGTGATGACCTGAAACGTCTTGCTGGTTTCATTTTTGTTGTGTAATGGAAGAACGAAGCCCGACTGTTTCAGGTTTTTGGTTTTTGGCTTCCTTCAGCAAGAAGGGAAGCTGTTGAGAAGATTAAACTAGGGATGAAACTTTTCTTGTTTGACTTTTAGGTGAAGCTTCTGTATGGTGCTTACAGTGCTACTTCAGAGGGAAAGATGTATTTGGAGTCTGGAGCTTTTGATGTGAATTTTCCTGCACAGGTAATTTACTTCCTGTTCACATATATTATGTGTAATTTATTGCTAATGTTCAAAGTTGATCATTAGTTCGATTACCTCATTTGTTATGGTTGTTTAATGGTGATGAGGCACATATCTATACTGTGTCTTGCCTACAGTTACATAACCCAGTTGTGCGTATGCTCCTCTGTTAGATAAGAAGATGTATCCTTTAATTTCAAATTGTTGAAATCTTCTTGATGTTCCTTCGGTTCTCTTCTGTAATTTGTCCGAGGGAATGGAAACTTTCTATCCTCTTTACTGTTTCCCTCTGTTTGTTGTTCAGGTGAAGTTCCAAATTGATGCGGACTGTTTAACATTGTCAGCGTTCGAGTTCCAATCAGCAATCCAAGATAACTATCAGAAGGGAAAATGTAGTGAAGAACTAAATGATCTGCAAGCAGGTTTCATTTGCGAGCACTCTCAAATACAATTAGATTGCAACATAAACTGTCTACATGATTCATTGTCAACTGTACATTTTTCATCATCCAAAAGTTTTTATTGTTTTGATGCAGGTAAGGGACATACTATCATTACTTCGTCCATTCACCATGCCGATGTTGGTTATTGCACATCCTAAGTTGGCTTATGCAGCTGTGACAAAGGCAATGCCAGTGCCAGCCGTTGTGCCATCTAAATTGTCTTTAGCAGTCATGACTAAGGCGACGCCATCTACAGCTATGGAAAAGCAGTACCATTCCCAAGCTAGGGTGCCTATACATGATCCGTATGAACCTAGAGAGGCAGTTTTGTTGTACTTCTTTAGCATTGGAACCTCAACATGTTCCACAAAATGTAGCTTATCTACAATATACTGATCATGAATCTTCCCCTCAGTTCTAGGTGGGCAGATTTTTTATGTCAAAAGTGATAGGTTGCACCTTTCTCATACCCATCCATCAGCAGATCTGGATACTGGGGCTCCAAGACTGACTTATTAATAAGATAAACCCGTGACTAGTAGGATTGCCAGTCATTCCGGACCAGTGATGGAGACTACAGCTGTTACACGATGGGTGTACCCAAATCAACATGGTTCTTCCACAAGGAATTTGGGCCAAACACATCATACCATAGAGCCACAAACTATACCAACTTCAACTTCATCTTATCATCTTACAGAAGTTTGCATGCAAGGGGACACTGTTCGCTCCTCCACTGACCCTTCAAAGGTACTTTGTTCTTTATTCAAGAGAAAAAGTTGCTTTAGTTATTGCAATCAATCGAACTAATTTTTGATTGAATTGTTTCTGACAGCACAGATTCCAGAAGACTTGTTTGTCTTCTTATAGTTTTCATGGTTATTTGCATTTCTGGATTATTTTGAAGTGCTTTTGTTGCTGGAAACAAAAAGATTTTCAGAATTACACTACTTGCAAATGACTATTTAGTCATTATCAAAGTTCTTTTGGACAGTAATAGCCACATTGTTTTACTGAATCTAAGGTGAGTAGAAAGGGGTGAGGATTCTTGCATTTTGTATACTGCAGTCCTCAACAAAAAATTGGCTAGTGTGTTAAGCTTTCAGTGCAAGCCTCTACCTTTTTCAATATTTTCCCCTTTGAGAGTGATACTTATGGCGCTTTCCATAAATCTTTCACAGGCCTATACTGGAGATGGTTTCTAGTAATCCACACCTTGGAGTTGCCAGCAACTATTTCCAGGCCCAGCTACCTCCACAATGGAATAGCAAACTTATCACAGATCAGAATGCTGTTCAGTATTACTTCCCTACTAATGACCACAACCTTTTATCCTCCATCACAAAAACAATTGAGTAATCAGACATCAGAAATGGCTGGACAGGAAATGAGGTATTATTCCATTCTTCCGTCGTATTCCTATGATCAGGTCAGTCGAATATACTCCATGTCAGATCGAGACAAGGAGACATTCAACTGTGAATCATGTTAAAAGTAATCAGGCATCAGCAATTTGTTATGTGAAGTACATGCCTGTAACCCTTCACTGTTCTCTCAATGACAAAATTTTCATTCTCAGAATTTTGACTACACGTGCAAGACTTAGTCAATGCTGATAATGAGTGAGATGTATACTTGAGATATTAGTTTGCTTATTCTGAACAATATTTGTCAATGTGATCCAAAATTCAAAGTAGTACACTTATGCCCTTGACACTGACTCACCCGACATGAAAATAGTTTCCATGTCACTTTGGTTCCATGTCCTTAACTTGGATTTTGTGTTTCAGAATTTCTTTGGTTTTGTTTTCTTGTGGTCTACAGAATCTGAAGTGGTGATACTGATCCACAGATTTTAGATCCACATACTTAAAAACTCTTCTGCTGCTGCATTATAAAATCTTTCTGGGACCAACTGTGTCAATTTTCTCAGTGAAATACTGTAGATTTTGGTGGACAAATGAACAGGATTATTCGGTTAAAATGGACTTATCCGAAGATGATGTTCGTGAATATGAAATGTGGCCCACGGTTATGGCCCACCCTTTAGATTTTAAAGGGTCCGGACTCAAAATTAGATTTCTTAAACGGACAACATATTTAAAAATATTTAATTTTTTAATTTTGTGTCAAAATTTTAAGAATTTTAATTTAATGACTAATCTTTCAAATCTTTTATAATTTTATAAAACGTCATTTTTTGTTGATGCGATTAATATTTGACAAATACGTTACATTAAAAAATATCTTTTTACTTGGTTATTAAATTAAGTGCTAAATTGAAAAATCTTAAAAGAATAGGTATTGTTTAATTTTTTATTTTTTATTTTAATCTTGAATTTCTTAAATTTTTATAAAAAATATTATTTTAAAAAATTAATTAAAACGATGTCGTTCAAAGAAAAAAAAAACTAAACATATTGTGTGTATATATATATATATTATTTTTAATCTTATTAAATAATAATAATTCTATTGATTATAATAGAATTGAAACATTATTTAATTACAGCTTTTAATTTTTATTAGTTCAAGAGTTTGATAGATCGTTTTAGAATATTCATTTATTATTATTATTATTATTATTATTATTATTATTATTATTATTATTATCCTTTTATTGAGTTTCTTATTAGTTTTAGTTTTATCATTATTATTATTATTATTATTATTTTGTATTTGTATCTTTATTATTTGTATTAAGTATTTTTCGTATTATTATTATTATTATTTGTGATTTATTATTCTAACTTTATTTATTTATTTATTTTGTTAACTTGCATCACTATTTTTCTGTCACATCTACATGTGGGTCTACCGGAAACAACCTTTCTACTATATACGGGTAAGGTTGCATACTATTAAACCTTTTCAGATCTCGCTTCAGTGCGGAACTTCAGACTGGATGTGATGATGACAATGATATAATTTGGTACTGCAATTATTATATAGATTCATGGTTTCTTCCTATATTTCATTAATTTGTGCTAAGGGCCATAATTTAGATGTAAATGAAAAGTTAATATATTATTCAATATATGAGTTTCCAATTTCATATCATATGCACCTATTTTTTATATATTCAAATTGCCAGGAGGAAATCATAATTTACATTAGTTGTTGGTTTTTGCATTTCTTATCACATCACATCTCGTGAATTAAGGAGATTGGTTAATTCTATAAGACAAGAGTAGTTAGAATTTGGAAGGCTAACTTGATACATACAATGATTAAAAAAATACTTATTTTTTTTTGACTCGGTTTTAAATTTTTCGAATGGGTTTACTTTAATAATTCTTGATCAACTTATTAATTATTTTGCTAACTTTTATCAAATAATCGATCTTGTAAATTAAAATAAATAAATAAATTTTATTATTAGTCTTCTTTTTTTATTAAAATTTAAATTCTTTAATAGATAAAAATAGTCTCTTTCAATAATATTTAAAATTGTTTAATTTTATTCAATCTTTAACTGATTTTATGACGAGCTGCTGATTAACTCCTGTGGTGATTTTTACTTACCTTTTATTTATCAAGGTTAAATAAATTTTCTCTTGTAAATTGAATTTAGTTTCTTTTTCAATCATTATGTTTTAAAAATTATTTATTTATTTATAATAATATTTAATTATCACACATTCTTTTACAATATATTCTATTAATTTGTCCTCTAATTTTTTTAATTCAAAATGACATATGACTTAAACTCTTATATTCTAATACAATGTTATTGGAAAATAATGAATGAATAACAAATAGTTATATAATATTATAAAAGAGTAAATAATAATTTTTAAAATATAATAACTAAAATATAAAAAATTCAAACCATGAAATGGTTAAGCTATTGCACATATAAAAATACAAAGTGTGAAGCAATTTATATGATATATATTAAAAGGAACTTCTTCAAAAGTTATGTCTTCTCTTTTGGAAAACTCATGCAGAAACAGTAAGCTCTCATACTGAATCACACACTTGAAGAACAAATGAAGAACAAACAACTTAAGCTTTTGATATATTAGTTCTTCAAATGCACAATTGAAAGTTAATTTAAAAGTGAAGTAAGATGAACAACCTCATAAAGATTGGAAAATTAAACATTTGGTCATTAATTTAATAAATTTTATAATTAATAGAAATAATAAGTCAAAAAATGTTTAATTTGTTGAATTTTTTACTTTATCAAAATTTTAAAAAATTTCAATTTAGTACAAAATTCGTATAAATCAACTTAATTTATATACATTTAAAATATTAGTCATTAAATATTTTTTTAAAAAAATTCAAAGGTTATTATTAGTCCTTATTAATATTATTTAAATTATATTTAAATCTCTATAATAATATGCTAGATTTCTTATAAATCATTCAAGTTCACACTCTAAAGCTTCCGAAACCTATCTTTTTCTTTGGTCTTTCCCTCCCTCCATTCTCGTCCTCTTACAAGCTCATTTATTACAGGCGATTAGTATACTCCCTTGACCTTCGGAGTCCTTCATCAATAGCTTTTGCACGCCTAATCTGATGATACTGAGTTGAGTGTGTGTGTGTGTGTGTCTACATATATCTATACATAATTTCAATAGCTTACAAGGTGGATCGAAGGCATGGGAAGAGGCCCTTTCCGTCCCATGAACCGGAGGCGAAAGAGGAAGATCAAACCATTCCTGTCGACTCAGCTCGATCTCAACATGACATGAACGCTGTGGTTTCAGCCGTAGCTCAGGTTAGGGGACACAACCCTAATAACTCAGTTCAGGTTCCGCAAGATTCTTCTTCTTCACAGCAATCACACGACCAAGAGCCTGACCAAGCAAATCCCTTTCAAGGTCAAGGTATATCTTGCTCATCCTGATCAATAATTTCAATGATTATTTGTTTGAATCAAGTTTTTATATATATAAAAATTATATCTACTAAAGCACATTCAATCCCAACTTTTTAGTATTGTTTCACTCTTTAGTTAGCACATCATAATCCTTCCAAGAGTGATGGCAATCTTTCTGAAGTTGGGATTGTTTCCAATTTGCAAGGGCAACGCTAAATTTAACTAATAGTAATCAATCTATTTGGAAGGACATTTGACAACCTTAATTCTTTTAATCACTCACAAATCACTAACCTACCTTTGTCTTCAGTACTTGTTCGTTATCGATCTGTACTTGTGACCCTCCAAATTGGGGGTCAGGGATGGAATAGTATGGTTTGCCTTCCAAACTTCTCTTATTTTATTTAAACTTCCAAACAATGAAGTGGCCCATTTCATTTCATTCCGTTCCATTAATTACCATTCCATTCGATTCCATCCTAAACTCCCAAGCATACCCTTAGCCTTGGACGGAATCGCGAACTTGTGTTCATTATTTGTATAAATGCTAAGCTTTGTCACTGACTACTTGATTCCTTGAAGTGAATAACACCGGAAGACGTTACAGAGGTGTCAGG
>JANIJH010000007.1:54842216-54855348 GCA_024520975.1 Erythroxylum areolatum
GTTGGTTACATAGATTGGGTCTTAAGGAGTAGATCAATCTTGTGTAATTTTTGTGGACTACAGTGAAAGAATTTAATCTGAGTGAGGGCCCCGCAGACGTAGGTAAAGTGTGCCAAACTGCGTTACCAAATATCGGTGTTTTTGGTGCTTTGCTTTTACGATTATTGATTTACTCATGCGGAAAAATTGATTTTGGACAGTCAGCGATTTTATTAATGATTTAATTTTCTCAAAACCTATGCCAACACAAGGAAGAGACCTGTCCTTGACAGGGTCTCGTATAGCTGCTGTTGTTCTTTTAGGCCGTGTATGGTTACTGTTATTGTTGGTGGGGACAGAAGATAAAACAAAAAAATCTTGTCCCTCTTTCATATTTGGTTGTTATCACCGAACTTTCGTCCTACGTCTCCGGATGACAGGGACAAAAGTTTTTGTTCCTCTATAAAAGGAACGACAAAAACTTTTGCCCCTTGTCTCCAGTGTTGCGTGCGAGCACATTGCACTGGACAAAAGTTATTGTCCTTCCCATTTTATGTACATAACCTTTTTTTATTAATATTAATATTGTTATTATAAATTTTGTATTGATTAATTTTATTATTATTATTATTATAAATTTTGCATTTATTATTATTATTACTATTATTATTATTATTAATTTATTATTATTATTATTATTATTATAAATTTTGTATTGATTATTATTATCATTAATTTATTATTAATCAATTAATTAATTAATTAATTATTATAAATTTTGTATTGATTATTATTATTATTAATTTATTATTGTTTATTATTTATTTATTTATTATTATTATAATAAATTTTGTATTGATTATTATTATTATTATTATTATTTATAAATTTTGTATTGATTATTATTATTATTATTAATAATTTATTATTATTATTATGATTATGATTATTAAAAACCGAAGGGGTTAATAATTCCGCAAACTTTCCACAAACTTCTTTGGCACCAATAAAAATATAAAAACAATCAAAACTGAAATAATAAAAACACCAGAAATTTGGTAACGCAGTTCGGCACACCTTACCTACGTCTGCGGGGCCCTCATCCAACTTAATCACTTTCACCGAAGTACAATAGTTTTACTCTAGGCTTTGCTGAGTCGACATCACTCAACCCTTGACATTATCCTTCAACCTCACTTTCCGTGAATGAATTTCACACTCAATAATACGATCGCCTCGTGTTAACCTCAACATAGAATTTTCTCAATCAACCCAATAATACGACCGCCTTGTACTAACCTTAACAGAGGATTTTCTCAACAGTATTTAATAATAAAGATAATTAAATGAACAACTTAAGTGACTAAAATAATAAAGAGCAAAAATTAAATACACTTGAGATAGACAAGAACAATTTCTCGATGAGTTCTGCTCCACTGAAATAGATCTGGAAGTTGTCACAATAACAATGGGCTAATCACGACAACACATCAAAGAAAACACAGCACAAAACCATTCAGCCAAAGTGATGTGATCCACAGAAATTCCAGCACAAAGATAACCAATTGATTCTCACAATTCCTTCAAATATATATATGGAGACATGCTCAATTAATGCCTTTCCAAGACACCTATGCATACACCAAAACTCCAATCACAGCATGTCGATCAATTCTTCAACATCTTACACACTCCACCTTGTAAGATAAATTTAGTTGCTTAGCTTTTCTTCACCTACAGCAACAACACACACACTGTGCACTACACCCTAGTTGCTTTTCTATAACTTTTCAATTTGTGCAGGCCAATCCACCAAATACACTCACTATTTGATTAAACAATTAGCTCTAGAGTCTATCTCACACACATGACCTCCACTACCTCAAATTGACCCACGCAGGTTACTTCCACTTTCTATCAAATATGAGACACCATATTCAATGAATAAAACAAAAACAAGTACATGGCCAACTGAACCAAAATACTCACTGCAGATTTTTGCCGCTTGAATCAAAAATTGCCCACAATAGATTTTTGCTGCTTGAGCCAAAAAATGCCCACTGCAGATTTGTTGTCAACTTGTGTGAACCTTTACACTCCTTACTCACCAAGGAGATATTCACATATGTTAATAGATTTCAAAGAATCCACTTAAAATAGGAGGCATAATCAAAATAGATTTCACCTTTTGAATTATTGCCGTATATGCAACCGTCAATCCATATAATAAATCCAATTATCTCATATGTGCAATTTAAAATGCCAAAACTAAATAAGAAATATATAAAATATATCATAACAATCCCCTCCTTTTTGGCATTGTTTGTCACAAATATGAAACTCCCCTCTAATCAACATAATTGGACATATAACCATCAAATACACAAATGATATGATAAATACTCCCCCTTAATCCAAAGTCAAGCTCCAAAGAACATTCGTAGAAACAATAATCCAATCATTCTCTCTCTTAGGACAAAAAGATGCCAAAAAGTAAGACGAATAGTCACACATATATCTTGAAATCTTCTCCTAAATGTAACATTCACCATAAACAATCCGATATCTTCCCCTCTGAACAAAACAACATCAAAATGCATAATCATAATAATCAACCATAGATCCAGCGGAAGAATCATAAGCACGTCAATATGAAAATTTACCACAATTCAAAACACTAAAAGATATACCCGAAAGAGAGAGAGATACCTAAGAGAGATCCATACTAATGTGAGAGCTGACAAGTCTTCGGTGGAGCTAAATAGAAGTCATAGTGCAAACTACTAAAAAAATGAAATGGCAATAGCAACATAAAAACTAAAGAACTAAAAAAATCTTTTCTTTTATTTTTCGTTTCATTTTTTTCTTGTTTTAACAACATAAAAAAACTTCAAAAAAGTAAAGCACACTATCCCTGTGCCCTTTGAAGAATCTCAAACTTGGTGTTTTTCTTTGGCTCGAATGAAGATGTATAACACAAGTTTCCTGTAAGTTCTTGATAATCAACCCTTTTTCTTTCTCTTGTTTTTCTTCTTTCGCTCACATCTCCAATAACATTTTTTGCTGGATTATTTCTTCGAATTCGAGATGAAGAACCTCGGTTCAAATCAACTTTCATTGTTTTAATTGATTCATCATCCGAAGTAACTGAAAGTTCTTCAGTTTCTGCAGTTACTTCCTCAGCAGTAACTAACTGTAAATCACTTTCTACAGCTGCTTCATCTGCAGTAACTAGCTATAAGTCATTTTCTGCAGTTACTTTATCTGCAGTAACTAACTACAAATCTAGGCATTTTCTTGTTTATCTTTCACTACGTTTTTGTGCTTGTGCTTGACTCTTCCTAATCTAAGCTTGCTTCGATATCATGGGACACTGCTGAAAATTTAATGAAAAGTGTCTAGATTTTCGATTTTGACCCCTTTGAAACATCATTTGTAGTAACTGATAACATCTTGGCTTTATATGTCCAATGACTTCATAAAAGTGACATGTAGCTATAAATCTTTGATTCTTTCTTGATGTTTCTTCCTTTTGGGTCGATCTGGACATTTCAAACTTTTCTTCATTCACTTTCGAACACTCACCCTTATAGCCAATGCCTTGATGATCCCCTTTAACTTTACCAATTTTTAACAACTTTTCTAGCTTTTCGGTACTTATATTTAACATTCTCAATTCCTTTTTGGTACTTACCAATTTCATTCTAGCTTCACCAAGCTCATCCGACGTCAACATCAGCTTCTTTTCTAACTCTTGTATGGTGTTCTTCATGGAAAGATTCTCTTCCTCCAATCTTTCTTTCTTTCTACACGTTTTTACCCATTTTTCATATATAGCTTTGTAATCCTTGTAAATATTCCCCTTTTTATCATCTAGGCCACTTCCATCGCTGTCATAATCTGATATTGGATCTTGAGCTGGACTTTTTTTGAAAATTTTCGATTTTTCCTCTTTTCAACTTTCAGTTACTTCCTTCTCAGTTACTGTTAAGCAAGTAATTGGACTTTTGCTATGTAAGACAACCAATGCAGCACCATTATCTATTTCTTTTTTGCTACCATATTCTCTCGGTGCTTGTGTAGGAATTTCTTTTTTTCTTCTTCACAACATTGGTACATTTAGATTGAATGTGTTCGAAACCTTAACATTCATGACTTGCCTTCCGTTCACTCTTTTGTGTCTTGACTTGTTGTTTTGAATTGTTACTCGATGAACTTCCACCACATTGTCTAAAATCGGATCTGTCTTTCTTCATTCTTTTCAGCCATTTATCAAAATTTCATGTGAGTAGTACCAAGTCTTCGGGTTAATCTGATTTGTCTTCCACATCATTAACATTTTTTCCAGTTTTCACTTGTAGTGCCTCTCTTGTAGCCATGTTCACGAAACTAGGATCTACACCAACTTGCTATCAAGTTCTGAATCGGTAACCTTACTCTGATACTAATTGAAACACCTAAGTGACGAATTATTTTGCAAACTCTCTAAAAATATTCTTCACACAAGCAATGCAAAAACTCACGAATGTAAAATAACAAAGACACTGACGTTTGGTAACGCAGTTTGACACACTTTGCCTACGTCTGCGAGGCCCTCACCCAGATTAATCACTTTCACTGTAGTTCGCAAAGATTACACAAGATTGATCTAATCCTTTACCACTCAATCTATGTAACTAACCCACAACGTAACTACCCGTGAAAGATTTTCACGTCCGATAATATGGTCGACTCGTGTTAACCTCGTCAAAGGATTTTCTTAACTATTTTTACTCAAAATCAAGAACAAAAAAAACAATTCCTAGATCTGAAATTGTTCACCGATATAAACAAGTCACTGCACCAATAAGTCAAGCACCCATTAGCCACACAACCTTCTCTGTGCCGCAAAGCAATCAACTTCAAGGACTTAGAAAAATCAACAACTCCACATCATACGTAGACTACTTATTAGAGATAAAATCAGAATGAAAAATAGCTGCTCCAAGACACCCATGCAATCAGCTCAACAGAGGATGAAAGAAAACAGAGCTGCAGCCAATCTCTAAGCAATACATTATTCTCCACAAAAGAAAAACGAAACATGTGTGCAGCCAAGGTCAACTACACTTCAGGTGCACGTGACACTCACAATCACGGTAACACACGCACGCTCACTAGGTTTTGATAGACTCCTATTCAAACATGGACTGTCAAGATTCACTCAAACCAAAACTCTGCTAGTATGGTATATGTGGTCTATAACTCTAATTCTAATTCCACGCAAAGTCAATATCCCAAATCCAAAACGCAATCTCCAATACACAATCTCCAATTAATGCACATCTTCAAGATTTATGGTAATTCCCATGTCCAATAAAAATGCCAAAAATAAAGATAGGATATATTTAGAATAAATCCTAACAATCTTCCCCTTTTTTGGCATTTTTATCTCAACTTTTAAACCAGCACACAAGTAGGCAGTAATTGGACATTTAAAGATATATGAAATGTTGATGCTCCCCCTCATTCAAGTACATATGCCACCATCAGCTAACTCCAAACAAAATCCAACCAAATCCGAGCAACAAGCAACAAATTACAAGTGTCCAATCAAAGAAGAAAAAGACACTACTTATCTGTGGATTGTCTTTCCCTTTGAGACAAGAGATGACAAAAAAGAATTTAAGGAGCACCCCGAGACTGAAGAACTCGGTGCTTGAATTGACGAACAGCTTCAGTTGTAGCTTGCAAAACACCTTCAATGCGCTTAAGCTTAGACAATAAAGCAACATTGGGATTGACGGTGGAAAGACCTGAAGCATCTGAAGGACCCGAGGCAACATATGGCAAGTCCACCACCCGTGGTTGCCGAAAAATTCTTGGTGAAATGTTCATAAGGGGAACAGTTTCCAAGATACTTGATTCAAGCTTGGGGACTCCATTGGAATACAAAAATTGTGAGATTAAACAGGAAAAATATAAGAGAGAATGAGGCTTACTCTCAATAGCCAGCATGGAGTCGATTATGTGGCGGCCAAGATTGAAGCGGACTCCCATTCCTATAGCGTAAAGAAGCTTGGCTTGAGTCAGATATATGGTCACCACATAAGTACTTGGCATCCAGTTGATGACTATCAGCTTGAACAGAACAAAGTATTTCTGTGTAAGTATGGAAGATCGAAGAGCAAAAGTCGACGGCCAAGCATTGAGTTTACCATCAGTTAAGACTGTGGCAATCTGATCGGTTGAAATTTTCCATTCATCATCATATAGAGAATTATCAATCATATTGTCAAATCTCAAAAACACATTCAGTGGAATTGCATCAAAACTAATGACCCTCCCCCTCCCATAAACAACACCAAAAGAAGTAGCATTAACACTAAGAATATCACTTGTCAGATTAGAATAAAACTCCTTTACCAGGATGGAGTCATAGTGTAGTGGAAGCAGGAAGGCATGTAGCAAGGAGCGTTCGGTAAGAAAATTATGCAGACCCTGACTATGAAATTCATCCAGATTAATAGGTCGATCCATCACAACCTCAGTATCTGACAAGGTACTCCATTTTTCCTCAGCAGCTGAAGTGAAGAACTTGAAGGAGACTGCTCTATCCACTGGCAATCTGGCAGTAGGATGAAATCTAGGTGGTCGTACTGATTTGCTACATTTCATCTTGAAGCACTTTCTCGGAGCTAGAGGAGGGATCGACTATGGGATAGAATGAGGCGAAGGGGGTGCGTCAGATTTTGACGAAGAGGCTTCTACCAAGGTCTCAATTACTCGAGCAACATCATCAAGATGGTCATTTTGATCCTGAACCTCTGGAATATCGATAGGTATTGCCGAAGATGATCCGGCTCCTGTAAAGCTTCTACCAGAGCTTGGAAGAGACTGCAAGCAACTGGAGCGTCGCGTAGGAGCTGCTAACTGTTTCTCCGAAATTGGATAACACAACTATTCTTTTTTTTTACCCATACTGTAAAGGTGATTAATTAGAAGCAAGAAGACAGAAATTCTAATACCCAGATACTGATCCAATCAGTACCAAATCTAGCAAAAAATAAGACTCTAGTTTCAAATTTCACCACAAATATTCATCCCACAATCATCCAGAACCACAATCAAGAAGATTTGAGGCATCTAAATTACTTTAACCAAGATTCAACATAGAAGGATTCGATACAGTGATAGCTCACAAAATTAGTCAAATTTGTAACCAAAAATCACAATCCCAAACACACCCAATGGGAGCGAACTTCAACTTCAACTTCACGGGTAACCCAACAGTTGATAAAGAGAGAGGAAAATCTATTACCAGATGAAGGACAAGTGTTTTGGATTTGGGATATTGACTTTGCGTGGAATTGGAATTGGAGTTATATACCACATATACCATACTATAAGAGTTTTGGTTTGAGTGAATCTTGACAATTCATGTTTGAACAGGAGTCTATCAAAACATAGTGAGTGTGCATGTGTTACTGTGATTGTGAGTGTCACATGCACCTGAAGTGTAGTTGACCTTGGCTGCGCACATTTTTCGTTTTTCTTTTGTGGAGAATAACGTATTGCTCAGAGATTGGCTACAGCTCTGTTTTCTTTTCATCCTCTATTGAGCTGATTGCGTGGGTGTCTTGGAGCAGCTATTTTTCGTTTTGATTTTATCTCTAATAAGTATTCTACGTATGATGTGGAGTTGTTGATTTTTCTAGGTCATTGAAGTTGATTGCAAGTTGTGGCACAGAGAAGGTTGTGTGGCTGATGAGTGCTTGACTTATTGGTGCAGTGACTTGTTTATATTGGTAAACAATTTTAGATCTGAGAATTGTCTTTTTCTTGTTTTATTTGTTCTTGCTTTTGAGTAAAAATAGTTAGGAAAATCCTGTGACGAGATTAACAAGAGTCGGTCGGGCGTGAAAATCTTTCACGGGTAGTTAGGTTGTGGGTTAATTACATAGATTAAATGGTATGGGGTTAGATCAATCTTGTGTAATCTTTGCGAACTACAATGAAAGTGATTAATCTGGGTGAAGGCCCCGCAGAGGTAGGCAAAGTGTGCCGAACTACGTTACCAAACGTCGGTGTCTTTGTTATTTTACAGTCGTGAGTTTTTGCATTGCTTGTGTGAAGAATATTTTGAGAGAGTCTGCGAAATAATTCATCACTTAGGTGTTTCAATTGGTATCAGAGAAAGGTTACCGGTTTAGAACTTGGTAACAAGTTGGTATAGATCCTAAATTCGCAGACATGGCTACAAAGGAAGGCGCGTCAATTACCAGACCACCACTATTGGACGGATCAAATTATCCTTCATGGAAATCTCGGATGAAATTCTTTATTGAAGCTCAGGGGGCGAGAGCCTGGCATTCGGTAGTGCACAGGTGGACTCATCCAATGATTATTGATGATAAAGGAGAAACAATTCAGAAAGATCCATCTGAATAGACCAGACAGGAAGAAGAAAGTGCACTGGGGAATTCACAAGTGATGCACACGATATTCAGTACCGTTGATGAAGGACGCTTCTCCATGATTTCAGTGTGTGAAACAGCAAAAGAAGCCTGGGATGTTTTGCAAACCATTTATGAAGGATCAAAATCTGTGATATCTTCGAAATTACAATGTTGACTGTGCGGTTTGAAGAGCTGAAGATGGATGAGCATGAGACTATCGGAAACTTTCACGAAAAATTGAGAGATATTGCAAATCAAGTTCATCAATTGGGAAAGAAGTACTCTAATGTGAAATTTGTCAAGAAAATGCTGTGATCGCTACCACCGAGATTCATTCCAAAAATTACAACAATAGAGAAGGCTCTTGATATTGATAATCTATCATTGCAAAAAGTTATCGACATTCTCACAAATTTTGAGATGAATCTTTTAAGGGGTAAGCAAGAGAAAAATGAAGGATTGGCACTACAGGTGGAAACAAGAAAGAATGTTAATAATGCGGAAGATGAGTCAGATGAGAATGAAGACATGATTTTGCTCACTCGAAATTTCGGTAAATGGCTGAAAAGCATGAAGAAAGACAAACCCAACTCTAGACAATACGGTGAGAGTTTATCTGGTAACAACTCAAGACAACAAGTCAAGGCACAAAAAGGTGAATGGAAGGCAAGAAGGATTCAGTGTCATGAATGTTAGGGGTTTGGTCACATTCAATTCAAGTGTGCTAACACATTGAAGAAACAAAGAGGAAAGTCCTTCACCACCATCTGGAGTGAAAATGATTCTGAAAGTGATTTTGGCAGTGAAGACGAATTGGCAAATAATGCTGCACTGGTTGCACTACATAACAAAAATCCAGTTACTTGTTTAGCAGCAACTGAGAAGAAAGTAACTGATAGCAGAACAAGGAGAAAATTTGAAAATTTCAAAATCAGTTCAGCTTGGGATTCATCATCAGACTATGACAGTGATAGAAGTGGCTTTGATGATAAAGCTGGGGATATCTATGAGAATGACAAGGCTTTGTATGAGAAATGGATGAAAATGCAGAAAAAAAAGAGAGTTTGAAAGATGAGAATCTTCGTCTGAAAAATACCATACAAGAATTAAAAAAAAAGTTGGCATTGACTTCAGATGAACTTGGTGACGCGAGAATGAAATTAATAACTACTTAGAAGGGATTGAAGATGTTGAATGGAGGCACAAAAAAATTGAATAAGCTTATTGAAACTGGTAAGGCTAAAGGAGACTTTGAAGGCATCGAATACAAAGGAGAGTCTTCGAAAGTTAATCAAGGAAACTCTGATATATTCAGATCAGTCCAAGAGATAGAAGGATCGAAAAAAGGTAGAAGATTCATACCCACATGTCATTTTTGTGGGGTAGTTGGGCACATAAGGTCGAGATGTTATCAGCTGCTACAAATGTTGTTTGAAAGAAAGCAAGGCAAAAAAAGTATGCATAACTCACAAACATTTCAACATCAACCTTCAGTGTCTAGATATTCTTAGGTAAAAAGAAGTGAATTGCAAGCCCTCGTAGCATGTACATCGATGAACGCAACATTACAACATGGTTGATATTTTGATAGTGGATGTTCACGTCATATGACGAGAGAAAAGACCTACTTGACTGATTACCAGATCTGTATGGACGGTCATGTGACTTTTGGAGATAAAAAGAAAGCTTCCGTTATTGGTAGAGGAACATTGTGTGTAGATGGCTTGCCCCCTCTCAAAAATGTGGTTCATGTTGATGGGTTGAAAGCAAATCTTGTAAGTATAAGCCAATTATGTGAAGATGGATTGCTAGTTAAATTCACAAGTGATGAATGCAGGGTACTCACTGAACAAGGTGAATGCGTTTTAAGCGGCAAGCGATCAACTGACAATTGTTACATGTTGCAAGTCATAAGTACATGCAAATCAGCTGCTCATGAAAATAATATTGAGTTGTGGCATCAACGGCTTGGACACGTGAACTTTGATCTCATAAGTAAATTGACAAAAATAGAGGCTGTGAGGGGTTTAGCCAAAATGAACAAAGAAGGGACATCAGTTTGCAGCGCATGTCAGACGAGAAAACAACAGAGAGTACCACACAAAAAGGTTAGATATGTTACCTCATCTCGTATACTTGAGTTAGTTCACTTAGATCTTGTGGGTCCAACACAACATGAGAGTATTGAAGGAATGAAATATTTCTTAACTTGTGTTGATGACTATTCAAGATACACGTGGGTGGCGTTTTTGAAAGAAAATCCAGATGCGTTTAAGACTTTTTAAAACCTATGTGTGCAAGTGATGAATCTAAAAAATCTGACCATATTGAGAATTCGATCGGATCACAGAAGATAATTTGAAAATCCAAGCTTCAATGAGTTTTGTAATGAATATGGCATCTCACAAGAATTTTCAGCACCCAAAACTCTACAGCAAAATGGAGTTGCGGAGAGGAAAAATAAAACACTCCAAGAAATGGCCAGATCTATATTGAACGGGAGCAAAATGACTATGAGATTTTGGACTGAAGCAGTGAACACAGCTTCCTACATATGCAATAGAGTGTATCTTCGAAACTTCCTAAACAAAACGTCATATGAACTTTGGAGAGAAAAGAAACCAGATGCAAGCTACTTTCATATCTTCAGAGGCAAGTGCTATATTCTTCGAGATCGTGAGCAACTTGGAAAATTTGAAAGCAAAAGTGATGAAGGAGTATTTATTGGATATTCGACTCATAGTAAAGCCTATAGAGTGTATAATCAAAGAACGAGGAAAGTGCAAGAATCCTTCAATGTTGTAATAGATGATGCATCCTTGATCAGTGATCATGTGGCTGAAGATGGAAAAACTCCAGATTTACAGTTGGTTACTGCAGATAAAATAACTGTAGAAAGTGAATTACATCCAGTTACTGCAGATGTAACAGCTGCAGAAAGTGATTTACAGTTAGTTACTGTTAAGGAAGTAACTGTAGAAACTGGAGAGTTTTCAGTTACTTCAGACGATGATGCAGTTAAGTCACTCGAAGACAATCTGAACTGAGACTCTTCATCTCAAATCTGAAGAAACCAACCAGAAGAAAATGTTATCGAGGATATGAGTGAAAGAAGAAGAACAAGGGTGAGAAAAAGGGTAAATTACAGAGAGCTTGCAGGATACTTATGCTATACTTCATCAATTGAACCAAGAAATGTTAAAGAAGCACTACAAGATGAATACTGGACAGCAGCTATGCAAGAAGAGTTGATTCAATTTGTTCAAAATGATGTGTGGGAACTAGTGCCAAGACCACCAGCTACTAATGTAATTGGTACAAAATGGGTATTTCGGAATAAAACAGACGAAAAGGGTAATGTCACCAGGAACAAAGCAAGGTTAGTAGCTCAAGGATATTCTCAAGTGGAAGGAATAGATTTTGATGAAACATTCGTACCTGTGACACGGTTCAAATCAATTAGATTACTATTGGGCATAGCTTGTGTTAAAGGTTTTAAACTTTACCAGATGGATGTTAAGAGTGCTTTTTTGAATGGATTCATACAGGAGGAAGTCTTTGTGGAGCAACCGAAAGGCTTTATTGATTCAACTCATGCCGATTATGTCTATAAACTGAAGAAAGCACTTTATGGCCTCAAACAAGTACCGAGGGCGTGGTATGAAAGACTCATTTAGTATCTTATCAAGCAGGGGTATAAACGAGGTAACGTTGACAAAACCTTGTTTATTAAAAGGTATAAATCAGATCTTATGATAGCTCAGATTTACGTCGATGATATTGTATTTGACGCTACGCGCTAAAAAATGGTCGAAGAATTTGTTAAGCGAATGACGTCGGAATTTGAAATGAGTATGGTGGGTGAGCTAAACTTCTTTTTAGGTTTGCAAGTAAAGCAGATGAAGGATGGCATCTTCATATTGCAAACAAAATATGTTCGCAACATGATAAAGAAGTTCGGTCTTGAGAAAGCTAGACATGCACGAACACCCATGAGTAGCTCAATGAAGTTGAATAAAGATGAGAACAGGAAAAGTGTTGATGAAAGATTATATAGAAGCATGATTGGTAGCTTATTGTACTTGACTGCAAGTAGGCCAGATATCTGCTACAGTGTTGATGTATGTGCACGCAATCAATCAAATCCAAAAGAAACACATATGACAGCTGTCAAGAGAATCTTTAGATATGTGAATGGAACATCAGATTTTGGAATTTGGTACACATCGGATTCTACATCTTATCTAGCTAGATACAGTGATGCAGATTGGGGTGGAAACTTAGATGATCACAAAAGTACTTCGGGGGGCTATTTCTTTTTGAGAAACAATTTGATCTCATGGTACAACAAGAAGCAGAATTCAATCTCACTTTCAACTGCTGAGGCTGAATACATAGCCGTAGGCAGTTGTTGTTCACAGTTGCTCTGGATGAAGCAAATGTTAGAAGATTATGGGATTGATTAGAAAGAATTAACAATCTTATGTGACAATAAAAGTGCGATCGATATTTCGAAGAATCCTGTTCAGTATTCGCGGACGAAGCATATTGATCTTTGACATCATTTTATTCGAGAACTCGTAGAGAGCAAGATAGTCATTTTATCTTGTAACACCCCACTCCCGCGTGACCCGAACTCGACATCGTTGGTGATATCCGAGTCCGTGCTCCGCGAGGGTGACGTGCTACATCAGTCAGTCGAAACTCAGTTTCAA
>JANIJH010000007.1:54871575-54883266 GCA_024520975.1 Erythroxylum areolatum
TTTTTATTATAATAATCATAATAAATTTCACAAATACTTTGCATATGTATATAAATAAATATAAAAGTTGGACAACTTTGTATATGTATATAAGTAAATAAACATGGCTTTGATGTGATGTAGCGAGCTGGTGGAGCGGCTTGCCTTTTCCACTTTCATCTGCTCTGTTTAAATTTACAAGCACGTGGTTTTAAATTTACAAGCAAAACCAGCGTCGTTTCTCACTTGGACAGAGTTGGACAGAATAGAGTTGGACAGACGATCCGGACTCTACGTTGTGTTACGTTCAACTTAATATCCATTTAAAAAATAATTTTTATTTGAATAAAACAAATATTTTAAAGACCAAGAGTTAAAGTTAAACTGATCAAATAATAAATTTAATATTTAAAAGGTTTAATCGATATTAGAGTCCCATAAAATTAACTAAAAATTAAATAAAATTTAAAATATAATTTTAAAAGATCGTGTTTGTTTATCAAATAATTTAAAGTTTAATTAAAAAAGAGATTGTTAAATGATTTATAAGAAATTATTAATTTGCTAAAATTGACCGATTAATTAATAAATTGATCGATTTTAATAATAATACTTATTAAAGTAAATCAAATCGAAAAGTTGAACAATTTAAAATTTTTATAGATGAATTTATTGAACTGATTGGATTTTTTAATCATTGAATAAAGCATCTATAATAACTTTTTATAATATAAAACAATATATTCAATATGATATCATTATTTGAAAATTTTGAAAAAAGGTCAAATTTAGTGTAAAATTCGATTACTTTGGAGTAAACTTATTGACTTCGAATCAGATATATTGAGCTGGACCTAAATATAAATTTCATCTCTAATTTAAGTCTTATGGCTTTAGGATATAAGTTTGATTTTATAAAAATCTTGTTAAATTTTTTGGGTTAATTTTTAATTTTCTGGTTCAATTTACTTTAATAACTCTTATTGTTAAAAACCAATCAGTCGATTTTATTAAATTGATAAGTTTTTTTAAATAAGATAAATCAATTAATTTTCATTTAATAATATCTTTTTCAATTAAATTTTAAATTCTTTGAAAAGTGTGGATAATCTTTTTCAATCATATTTTAAAATTTTTAATTTTATTTAATCTTTAGTCCATATTATATGAATGTCTAGTGCCAGTTAAGTCTTAAATCTCTTGTCTTACCGGTTTCACTTCTGGTTCAAATTTTAAAACATTACTTCTAATTATAATTTTATTAAGCTAATTAACACTAAAAATGAATGCACAAAAAGTAATTAGTTCCAAATTAAACTTTCATTATAGTTTAATAATTCAGAGAGATACTTTAGTAGTTGGCATAAAACTAAGAAGTTTTAGACTTTAATCTTTATTTGAAAGAAACTTAATTAGGCTTTAGATGAGAAATAGTTGATATGTAACTTAAGATAGTAACTTAATTTGGTGTCTTGTGTACATGTTCCCAACTCGACTTTCTTATATGCCAAAGGTGGAAACTATAAAGCTAAAGACTACTAAATCCATGTTTTCACTTGCAAAGTAGAAGCTTAGAGAGTTTCATTTTCACTTATAAATTGGAAAAAGCTTTGTGTGCATGAACTTCAAGAATGGTGAAAAATCAAAATGCATATTTGATATTTTTTTTAATTTCAGTTATCCTGTTCAAAAAAATCATTTATTTTTATATTTCGGAAACAACATCTCTACGAATTAAAGATAAGACTACGTATTACTGAAACTCTCCAACTTCTGCATATCAGTGAAATTTTTACTGAATTGAAATTATTGTTGCTGTATAATCTTCACCAAAATTACGTGATACTGAATATCTTCACTTTAACTACGCTATAATTTTAGAATTATAAATAAATAAAAATAGAAATATGAGTAACCGAAAACCTAAATAAAAAGTGTTATGTTGCGTGTGATTAAAGGATGTTACAAAATAATTTAAAAATAAAAATATTCAAACTTGAATCTAATTAAAATATAGATAAACTTTACTCTTTAATATTTTATAAATGATTTAAATAAATCATTATTTAATACAATAATATTATTAAAATAATATTCATTATATTCCGAATGGGGTGTAAAGTTATTTTAAATAATAACAATTTACTTAACTTTTTGTAAAATATTAAAATGTAAATTATTTTTATGCTAAGATTTAAAATTATCATATTTAAAATGAAGTCAAATTTTTAATGTTTTGAAAACTAAATTCAAGTTTAAGATTTAAAGGTCTCTGCACATAGAAATGAACGAAGAACTTTCATTTTCATTGCCTTCTCTTCCAGTCATCTTTGTCTCCTAAAACAGGTGTCGTAGAAGTGCTGTAGCATAATTGAAACTAAATACTTTAGTTCATTAACCTCTGTTATTCTGCAAGCTCTCGACCTCTGCCTCATCTCTGCCACCTCTTCACCACCACTCATTAGCCTTTTCACCTCTTTCTCAACCTTATCTCTTCCTGGTCAATTGTCGTTCCACGACGTGCAGTGCATACATTCTACCTACTTTTACACCAGCCTTCAACACATAAATATAACACGTACCCATGAACAAGATCAATTTTCTTTCCTGGAAAAGACAACATCCATGTTTGAGTAATATGTACATTTTCAAGAATCGATCTCAGGATTTGAAGAACACAAAAAGGGTGTACCAATTTTGTCAGGGAAAATGATGGAGACGAGAGATGCGCCCTACTTGGTGAACTTGGCGGTGATGTTCTCGTTTTTAATCTCAAAGAAGCCAGTTTTTTCAGCTCTTGAATCGCCACGGACAAGTCCAAGGGTCGTACAATGCAAAAACAAAAGATCGAAGAGAACTTGTCCATTTTCGTTTGTTTTTTAATGAATCTGATAAGATTCAATTCTCAATTGAGATGAGTAGGTCTTATATAGGACCTGTGAGCACTAAAAATAGACCTGTAAATGCATAAATGACAACTGCTGGGTGATCTAGTATCAGTAACAGCAATGCCCATCCATGTATTATCAGTCCTTTTCCTGATTCTCTAATCCTATATTCAAGTTCACTGGTAAGCACACTTTCTTGGTTGTTTGAACATTTTCAGAGGATTTAAAGACTATCACCACAATTATGATAAAGATGGACATCTTTTATTGATTAGAATAATATAATTTTTTTAATTTATAGAATTTTATTATATACAATTAATTTGTAAATTTTTAACTATATTTAATTTGCTTGCATTTTAATTTTAGCTATAATGATAATTAATTAATTTAAAAACATAATGTATTATATTAAAATTATTAACATAAGGGTATAATTACAAAAATAGAAATATGATGATAAAATCAAATAAGTTTTTGTTTTTAATTTTTTATTACAAATCTCGACTAAATATATTTTTGTTTTCAGTTTTTATATTACAAATCTTAATTAAACAAGTTTTTGTATAGAAAACCAAAACTAAAACTAAAACTTAAAAACCACAATAGAAAAACAGAAGCAGAATCAAACAATCCCTAAACAAAAAAGTTAGTTTATTTAAAATTTTATGAATGGATGGACCAAATTGGTTGAATATTTTTATTATTGCAATTTTTCATGAGTTTTAATTATGTATACATGACACTAAGAATCCAATTATTAACAACTTAATTCCAAATTACTACTAATATTGTTTACGAATCATCTTTTTAAGAAATGAAATTTTTGATTGTGGCGATTTGTGTGGTGGCAACTGACCGTGTCATCATTTTGTTTCAAACTTTCCGGCCTTTTATTGACTAAATCGACTTTTCTCTGAGTTTGGATCTTTTGTCTAATTTGACCGTGTAAATGGCCAAAACTATGTCGTTTTAACCATTGAATAGGATTGGAAAAGGTAGAATGGACAGAGGATCCTCCTTCTTTTTTTCCTTATTTCTAATTACTGCATTTGATCAATTTGACGTTAGCTTTCTTCGTTCTTTTTTCTTCTAAAAATTACTTTTTGAACTCTAATGTTTATCAGAATCTAAGTTAAACCCTATTGCTTCGATAAAACTTTCAAAACAGAACGTCTGTGACAAAATTTTATATATATAACATATCGTTTTGGCATTTTGGAACATGGAGAGAGTTGATTACTCATCCATCCCCATCAGCTCGTTTAGGAAATTCATTGAGATGCATCAGTGGAACTGCAATGGCTTTATTTGGAGGAAGAGGATTGGGATAGGATGTGTTGAATGATGCATGGCTCTTGGAAATCTCTCATGATCAAAAAAACTGGCTACAACTTTCGTATGAACTGCAAACCATACTTGAATGTCTTTCCCTACCAAGAGTTTGGCACTCAACAACACTCATCTTGGAATCTCAGTTGCTCATTTATGGAGGCAAAGATTCATATAGACATAGGAAGGATGACTGCTGGGCGTTGAACATTAAATTGATCTCACAGCAGCCAACTGCATCAAGCTCGAAAGGATTACAAGTAAATATGTGGAAGAAGCTCAACATAGATGGTTGTAAACCAAATTCCAGGTCATATGTTGATCATTCAGGGAACTTCTTGTTTCTACTCGACGGGATGGTGGATGGCTCGCTTAAGCCTGTTGAATCACAGAGCTTGTTATTTGATGGTCAATTTTTTCTAGTGGATCTTGTGCATCTACCATAAAGAGGAACTCAAAGGTACTACTAATCTATTGTTAAATACCAGAACAATATCTGCTCTCTTATTTAGAAACCCAATGCTCTTCAGTGTTCTTCCCCCTTCACTCTCTCTTAAAGAAGCTCTCTCTCTTTTTATATCTAGGAATGGGAAACGAAGGTCATACGGTTAAGAAAGTTTGCATATGAGATTGGGAAGAGGATCCACCTCCTCTATATCTTAGAATTAGCTATCATGAAGTGGTCATCGGCCAACTGGTAGAGGATGTCGAACATGTGGAGGAGTTAGAGTGGTCGGAGGACTAGACAAGCAATGCGAGAAGGTGGTGGTGGTGAAATTGCTTGGTCGTCGTATTAGGTTTAAAATGTTACAGAACCGTTTGAAAGTTTTATGGAAGTTGACAGGGCCAATGAAGATCATTGACTTGGATAATGATTATTTTTTGATCAATTTTATTGAAGATGAGGATTATATGGACGCCTTAACCAGAGGGCCATGGATAGTACTAGGGCATGCTCTGTTTGTTCAACCATGGCATCCTAATTTTCATCCATCTCAAGGAAAAGTTTCGAGGGCGGTGACTTAGGTTTGTTTTCCAAAATTACCTATATCCTGTTACCATCCAACAATCCTAAGAGCTTTGGGGGATTTGATTGGTTGTAATGTGAAAATAGATGAGACCACGCAAAAATCTCAGAAGGGTAAATTTGTAAAGGTGGCAGTTGAAATAAATTTGACAACGCCTCTAAGATCCATGGTGGAGTTAGATGGGGAGAATATTAAAGTGGCGTACAAGGGTTTGCCCCAAAAATTTTTTTCATGTAGACGTGTTGGACATGGTTCTATTGAGTGCACTTCTAAAGCACCAATCAATCATAAAATACAACAAGGTGGTGGGAAAGCTCAGAATGATGATATGGTGATTCAAGATGTTCCACCAGTACTGATCACGACAACCAGAAAAGAATTTTATGGTCCCTGGATATAGTTGTAATGGCGAACTCACAAACCTACATTTAAGGAAACAAATTAAGGACGTGATTCTATCAAGAAGAAAAATCAAGTGAGACAGCGAGGTTCAAGGTACTCAATCTTGTCTGAAAATGAAATTGTAGGGATGTTGAATGAGAGGTCTATGAAAATTCTAGAGGGGTGTCGTGTCGCATATCATTTGCTACTAATCAAGACTTGGGTCATTTATTGGCTAAATCAAGACAGGACCAAGTCTATAAGGGCCAAGCGGCGACAACTAACATATCCAAGTCCACTACTACTAACAAAGGAAGGTAGTTATGCAAGAAGCATCACAGGCTCATCCCCTAACTTAGGAAAATGCTAGTCCGGTGGTGCACAAGAATTTTATAAGGCCCATGTCTACCATGAAAGCCAATTTAAGAGGTGCGAGTTCTAATACTACTATCTCTATTCCTTCTCATAAGGAGATTGTGTACCAGGATAAATTGTTTTCTATGCTTGGGGAAGACAACATGAAATGTGGAGATATTGATGATGACATGGAAGAATATGTTGGCAATGACAGGGTTTCTACCTACACTGGGTTCTTGGATCCTCTTACGAGACTGCCAGATCCTAGTAGACTTGCAAACGACAGTGATGATGTGCATATGGTGAATGATTCACAGATGGAAGTGGTTCCCCAGACCCCCGATTTTGACACTACAGGTGTTCAGGTTAATGTTACAAGAAACACTCATGATTAAGGTTTTGATCAGTTTTTCAGAGCAGAAGCAGATGGATTTTCAGGCAGCATTTGGTTATTGTGGAAGTGGGATGTTACCATGAAGATTTTAGTAGCACATCGTTAATTTATTCACCCTAATATTGTTAGAGATGACTGTAATTTTGATTACACTGCTATTTATGCAAGCCCTAAATATCATCTTCAAAAATATTTGTGGCAAAACATCAAAAGTTTAGCTCGAGTTACACCAAATGCTTGGCTGCTGGGTGGAGATTTCAATGCCAAACTTGAAAATATGGATAGCAAAACATCAGAAGGTTAGCTCGAGTTACGCCAAATGCTTGGCTACTGGGTGGAGATTTCAATGCCAAACTTGAAAATATGGATAAGCATAGAGGATCTCGCATACAGCCTGTGGTCAGTAAGACTTTTCAAGAACGTGTTTAAAGTTGTCTACTGTATGATCTTGGGTATGTCAGATCCAAATATACATGGAGGAGGGGTAAAGTGTTGGCAAAAATTGACAGGGCTCTTTGTTCTAGCTTGTGGCAGGAAATTTTTTGCATACGATGGTCTCTCACTTCCTTTTATCAACTCTGATCATCACCCTTTATTGATTACTTTTGGACAATTGAACTCTTCCTCTACAACTTCACATCCTTTTCGATTCCAGGCAGTACAGTTATCTCATGCGAATTTCTCAACATTTGCTAAGGACAATTGGAAACCAAATAGTAATGACTTCAGTGGGTCTTTACTAGCCTTTGCAACTTCTTTACAACATTAGAACATATCAGAGTTTGGCAATATCTTCCAGCGCAAAAATAAGCCTATGACAAGGTTGAATGGTATTCAGAGGGCTTTTGAGACTAGTGTATCTAATTCCCTGTTGGAGCTGGAGTTTTTTCTCCAGTTTGAGCTTCAACATGTTCTTTGCGAGGAAGAGCTTTACTGGCATCAACAGTCTTGATGTAACTGGATAATGCATGGGGATCATAATATGAAAGTCTATCATGCAATTACAATTGCTCATAGGAGGCAGATAAAGATCACTTCTCTTAAGGATGAGTATGGAAACATAGTTACCGAATCTAATGCTCTTAAAAAAATGGCTAAAGAATTTTTTGAGAAGTTGTATATGGTAGAGGATTTGAGACATGGTGATATTGGATGTAGGGGAGCCTTTCCTATTCTACCAACTGAGGCTATAATCCAATTGGGAGATTTGGTGCAAACAGATGAGGTGAAGATAGCAGTTTTTGAGATGGATCCTAACAAGGCACATGGGTTCGATGGATTTCATGCTCTTTTCTTCTAAAAGCAGTGGGATGTTGTTGGTCCTGATATGGTGGATTGCTTTCAGCGTATCTAAAATATGAAGAATGGGATATGGCTCTCAATAGAACTGTTTTAGCTCTGATCCCTAAAATCACCTCCCTTAGCACGATCCAACAATTTCGTCTGATTAGTCTTTTTTTTATATGTACAAAGCGATCACCAAGATTGTGGTTAATCGAATTAAGCCTTTTCTACATAATCTTGTTGCCCCTACATAATGTAGTTTTATTCCGGCCAGGTTGATTACTGATAACATAATCCTTGTGCAGGAGGTCCTTTATTTAATAAGAAAGAAGAAAGGAAAGTCTAGTTTTGTAGCTATAAAAGTGGATTTGGAGAAAGCTTACGATTGGATGCATTGGGACATTATTAAGGACACTCTTGTTGAAACTGGATTGCTATGGACCTTATTCGTCTCATCGTGAAATGTATCTCTACAATTTCTACGTAAGTCAGCGGGGGTGATGAACTTTTATATATATTTACTCCATCTCGAGGTATTAGGCAGGGTAGCCCTTTATCTCCATATATCTTTGTTCTCTAAATGGAGCGGTTGGGACATCTTATTGATCAAGCAGTGGTCTAAAGGAGATGGAAACAGACTAGATTAAGTAGAGGAGGTCCTGCTTTAACTCACCTTTTTTTCACAGATGATCTTATTCTGTTTGCGAAGGTTAAGGATGACCAGGTTTCGTATATCCAAGAAATTTTAAGTGTAGACAAGACTCGTTGCTATTGCTCTAAAATTATGTCTCGTTTGCTATCTCATTCTATTAGCAAAAAGTTGGGTTTTCAACTCATGGACAATCTTGGAAAATATCTTGGAGTACCCTTATACATGAAAGGACCACTAGAAGGAAATATCATTATATTATTGATAAGGTGCAAAAAATGCTAGAAGGATAGTGTGCCTATTGACGAGAATAACATGCCTGCCACTATTGATTCGACAGGGGGTTCTATGGTTTAGAGAAGTATTGCTTCTGTTTGGCATCATGTCCTTAATGGTGTCAAATGGGTTATCGACAATGGAGTTAGAGTAAAGTTCTGGCTAGATGTCTAGCTTCTAAGTATAGGTCCACTCATTGCTCTTTCCATTGCCATGGTCCCTGAATATTTTCTTGATCTACTAGTGCAGTCTTTTGTGGATGCCCAGGGTGGTTGGAAATGGGACAGTTTTAAAGATTATCTTCTAGCAATGGTATGCCTGACTATCGCGGGGGTTCTTCCACCAAATATGGCATATGGTAATGATAGGGTGGTTTGGGGAGCTTTGGAGAGCTTTGGAGAATGGTTTCTTCTCTACTACTCATGCTATTATTGATAAGAACATGTGTAACATCCCATTATTTGTGGGGAGGTTAAAATGGTAAATGTGAGTGATTTATGAGAGGCTTAGAAATGCATTTTCATGCTCATGCATAATATGTCATACATATATACATCAATAGTGAATGCACATGAAAATAATTGTACATGCATTCATGAATAATTTCAGGTATAATTGGATTGATTTGTGTATTTTTGAGAATTATGAGTGTTTTTACATTATAAATTTTACGGGCTAGTGAAATTGTAATATTTTTAAATTTTGGTGATTTTAGGATTTATTTTCGAAAATTATAGAGAATTATAAAAAAAGAAAAGGAATTAATGATGATTGGAAATAATTAGATTGTAAAGATGAGACTAAAGGAATTAGTCAAGAAGAAATTTAGTTTAGGCTTAGGCGTAAGGAAAGTGACAAGTGTCACTAATTTAGAAAGTTGCTTTTATAACCTTGTAAGAGTAAGTTATATGAATCTGAGAGTTAATAAGACAAGTGTTAAGTCTAAGTAACTTTTTTCAGCCTATTTCTTCAAATTTCCTTTCCACACACAAAGTTTTTCATCAAAATCTTTCAGAGGGATTTCTTTGTTTTTCCTCATCTCACAACTCTACCACCACTGCTATTTATTCTTCCACCCTAAGAAAAGCCAGAAGCTGGTCATTTTGCACAGTAAATACGTGAGTTTTGCTTGGAGTTAGGGCTTAAAGATAGTTGAAGCTTTTGGAGTTTTCAACAAGTAAGTAGTGAATAAATTCTTTAGAGTTGTAGATTCATGAAATAATTTGATGAATTATTATTAGTTGCATAGAGTTGTAGATTCATGAAATAATTTGATGAATTATTATTAGTTGCATAGATCATGGCATTTACGTATATATATATATAGCTATATTCATGAACACTGTGGATGAGATGAAAATTTTGGTTAGTGTTATTTAGTTTTGATAGATTTTAGTGATATGATGTTGTAGAAATGGTTTTTTGGAGTTGAAATAGCAATGAAATGGTATATAGGATTAGTGTAGAAAATTAGATATGGAAAGGTGATATGTGCTCTGTTCTTCAGTGTGCATGTTTATATATATATATATATGTTGTATGTGAGTTGATGAAAACTTATAGATGATTAAGGAAGTAATTTTTGAGTTGAAGAGCAATTGTAAAATGATGATTTAAGATGGGAATGAGTGTTTAAATGGAAGTTGAGAGGAAGAATAGTGATTGAGAATGAAAGTTGAAAATGTAAAAAAATAGCAGAGTACGAATAGGATGAATATCAATTTTTGGCTTTTGCTGGTTTTTGATTAAACTTGTATATTTTGGAGTGGTATGAATTTATGGTAAATGAGTTTAATGAAATGGATTGGAAAATGGAAGTCATCTGGAAATTTTCTGAGAATAGATAGTTAGAGAGTTGAATTTTCGATTTGAAACTTCCATGAGTTTTCCACACTGATATAGAAAGATTTTGACAAAGTTGTCTTGAAAGTTGTAGATATTTCTTAAGCTTTCCATTGATATAAAGTTTGCAAATTTTAGAGCTCTTGATTAAAAGTTATGGAGATTTGAAGTTGAGATGTTGGTGGAGAAGATAAAATAGAGTTGCACCGTCATGCACAATGGTTACTTTTGAAGTTAGGAAATTTGCACCGTCGTGCTTGCTTGGAAGGTTGGGAAGTCACCTTCGTGCTTGTTGAAATTGGTTGGAAAGCACCATCGTTGTAACATCCCACCCCCGACAGGAAGGGTAAAATAGTAAATTGACATATGATGAGATTGATAGGGATTTATTGGTATTGTCCATTCATATTGGTACTAGTGAACAGTGGATTCTGTGCACATGAAATAACTGTACATGCATACATGACATTCTCGGTTTTCGTACCTAATGGAATTTTATTGTGAATAATGTGGAAATAGTATTTGAAAAATTTATTGGACTGCGTTTTTTTATGTATTTTACATTTTACGGGAATTATAGGAATTTTTCTAGAATTTTTCCGGAGAAAATTTCCGGACCGAAAAAATCGCCAAGTGGCGAACCGATTGCTTTTTGGTAGCGAAAATTGCTACCCAATGGCACTGTCATATTGGGTATATGATTTTGGAATTGAAATTAGGGTCATTGGACTAGAATGGGTCAAATTGTAGTAGGATTTCTAAATCCTATCCAATAATTTGTTTTTAATTGTTTAAAGTTATTACTTGACTTTTGTCTTTTTCTTCTTTAACTTGGTCAAGTACCATATTGACACATATCCATCTCATTTAATGTTGGCATGTATTCTCGGATGTTCCTTGATTAATGAAGGAAAATGGTGAGTTTGTTTGCTTATCTCATTTTTCATACGAACCCTTCTTTCTCTTCCCCTTCATCGAAATTTTCTCAATTTTCCTAGCTTAAATTGCTACTTTCCTCCAACCTTTCATGCTTACAAGCTTGAACCTTCTAGTTTCTACTATGATGGCGATGGTGTGTGTGAAGTGAAGTGGAAAAGTTGTTGATAGTTGAAGCATTTAAAAGGAAGCTTTAATTATGTAAGAATTTCATTATGCTTTTGAAGTTGTAGTAGTTTGATGCATTAATTGGGAATTATGGTTCATTTAATATGAGTTATGATGCATGAATGTCATGAAAATTATAGTTTAAATTGTTGGATATAAGGTTATGTTTGAGTATGA
>JANIJH010000007.1:54887848-54900243 GCA_024520975.1 Erythroxylum areolatum
CAGGCTATCTGTACTACTTTCTTACAAAAGTATTTGAAACTTGTTACAGTAAAACTAGCTCTCAGCTAATTTGTACAAAAATCTCTCAGACAAGTTTTTTCGATTGCGTATACATGATTCAACTAACTTTGCAATCTTCGACTTCGACTTATATTTATAGCCTTCTTCTGTAACTGCTTCTTGATTCTTGTATCTTGAATCTTGAATCTTGCTTCTTGAAAGAAACGGTTAATCAGTTGAGTTTTGTAACTAACTCGAACTGACCCTTGCGTCTTCTTTTGAATTCTGCGTCTGATTCTTAAGTTAGGCTCTTGTAGAATTGTCGCGAATACAAGATTTGAGCATTTTAGATGGGTGTATCAAATACAAAATTATGGACCAATATTCCCTAAGTAGAGAAGATGTGGAACTGAAGAATAAAACCCAGATACATACCGAAGTAGAAATAATGTTTTTGCCATTGGTTGCACAGATTAAACACCTATAATCTATGGTTTCACCAGCATTTTTCATTTTGTTCCTCTGACCCTTAGACTTCAATAAAGCTGAGCCAAACAAACAATACAATGAAAAGAATCAACAAGAACCCACTAAATTCCACATCACATAGATATAATAGGTAAAGTTCACTACTTGATTTCAACCCAGGTCATGAATATATATGCATCGTTTGAGAGTGACCCAAACAGAGCCTTTCTCGGTGCTTTTCTCGAACATGGTTGTGAGTTCGTTGAGGAAGGGATCTAACTGTAAAAGAACCTTAAGAAACCCAACAAGTTACAAAGAATTAGGAGAAATTCGGAGAATTAGAACCGAAGTTCGAGCGTTAAAGGTCAAAACTTACCATTGATCAAAAAGGCACACAATACACAACGGCCCTCTTCAAAGACTGAAGACGGTGC
Source organism: Erythroxylum areolatum (assembly GCA_024520975.1). NCBI lineage: Eukaryota > Viridiplantae > Streptophyta > Magnoliopsida > Malpighiales > Erythroxylaceae > Erythroxylum > Erythroxylum areolatum. Next base: position 54,888,751 of record JANIJH010000007.1, read on the forward strand.
TAGGTTATGTTCAATTTAACGTAAGGTTTGAAATGAAAAAGAACAACGAAGAGTTTCAAAATGAAGTCTAACCTAAAAGAGACGGACAATGGTAGCAGGTGGGGTTGGCGAAGACCGGATCTCCTTCAAGAGATTCCAAATCTGGCTTAAACAAATGCAAAGGAAACATCCACATACGCGTTAGAAGGGAAAAGAAAAGATTCATATACAAGGGTAAGAAGGGGGAAGAGGAGACAAGCATCTGAAAAGAAACAACAAAAGCTTACCGTGCGTTTGGCAGTGGAGACGAAGCTGAAGACGAAGACGACTGCGTAGACGAAGACCAGCGGCCCCTGTGTTTAGGTTTCAGACGTTAACAAATCAGGGTAGACGCGCCTTTTACAAAATCTGTCCGTTGGACAGTGTTTTCTGTACCACAGAAAACGATCGGACAAGTTTTTGTGTCCATGTCCTTTTAGGACAGGACAAAAATCATCATCAGACAGTAACCAAAACATGATCAAGGACAGGACTTTTGCGTCCTTGTCCACTGTCCACAGGGCTATGGACACTAACCAAACGCAGAGTGAAGAAGCCAGCTATGCCGAGGAGGACGAAGAACAAGAAGATTATTTGTTCATGGCAAAGATAAAGGCATCTAAGATTGTAACTGATATATGGTACATGGACAACAGATGTTCTCATCATATCATTGGGGATAAGTCAAAATTTAAAGATCTTGACGAAAAAGTCGAGTCACATGTTAGACTTGGCGATGACAAACAACTACAAATCAAAGGAAGAGGAACAGATGCAGTTTGTGTAGGTAACAAAAAGAGGTACATAAAAGATGTTCATTGTGCTCCATGATTGGCTCATAATTTGTTAAATGTTGGTTAGCTAATCAAATTTGGTTATTCGGTTGAGTTTAATTATGCAAAATGTGTGATAAAAACAAGATTATATATGGGATTCTTGTAAGCGCATCAATGTCGTCAAACTCGATATTCTCTCTTTATTTCTCTGTAGAAGTGGTGATGATGAGTAAGGCTTTGGAAGAGAGTGAATTATGGTATTTGAGATATGGGCATCTAAAAATTAAAGGCTTGCAATTGTTGAAAGCAAAGGAGATGGTCAACAATTTACCATCTATCATCCCGTTAAAGCAAGTTTGCGAGGGGTGCGTTCTTGGCAAGTAAGCCAAGGAGGCCTTCCAAGTAGGAAAATCAAGGCATGCCAGCAATGTACTGGAGCTAGTATATGCTGATCTTTGTGGTTTGATGAGAGTTGAATCTCTAACTGGAAGCAGTTATTTCCTTTTATTCACTGATGATTATAATATAATGACTTGGGTTTATTTTCTTCAAGTCAAGTCTGAAACTTTCAAGTATTTCAAGAAATTTAAAGCTATGGTTGATAAGCAAAGAAATATCTGAAAGTCCTTAGACCTAATCATAAAGGTGAGTTCACTTCTAAGAAGTTTGCAGATTTTTTATGATAGGTCATAAAAATTCTTTAGCTCCTTGATATCATTTATATTTGCTTTATTTTTTTTCCCTTCTAACTCAATTTGTTCCTTTTGCTCATTCTTATTTTCTTCTAACAACTCCCTTACACACCTCGTCTTTAATTATCCTTTTGTAACTTAATGCTGATTGTTGCTTTAAGTTAGCATTATCTTTCGTCAATCTGTTAATAACATAAACAACCTTATATGTGAAGAGATAGTCATGCTAAAAAATAACTTACAACTTGCAATCTCATAATCATCGCCAAAACATTCATTAACATATATATTATATTTATGTCTCCATATTGAATATTATAACAAAATATTTTTACTAACCAAATATTTTGGCTACCTATAAAACCTATATTCAGGATTCTTTTAAATCTATGAAGTCCTTAAACAATCATTAAATCCAAACAAACAATGAATGCTAGTTGAAGAATTATTATTAGTTAAAGACCTAGAAAATGGCAACTCCAATCCTGACTGTTTCATTTTTTAGTATGGGCCATAACATAACCAAGCAAAAACAATCTCAAATTCTCATAAGAAAAATAACTATCAATTAACATGGAAATAACCACAATTTAATAAGAGAAAAATATCAAATTCTCATACAAAATATAATGAAAATGCAAGGAATTAATGCATATGCATTCAATAAATAACAATGATGCAGTTTTATTAAGAAATGAAAAAAAAGGTTAGGATATGATAAAAAATCATAACAATATATTGTATCTAAAAATTAGTTATTAACTTTACAATCAACTCTATACACCATATTCAGATACATATTATATTTAGGCAAAAGGTACAAATTACCCCCAAACATTCTAAAAAATTTAAGTTAGTCTCTTTCATTATTTATGATATCACATTACACGTTTACATCTCTAAAAAGTTACTGATTGCACCTTAAATACTAAAAAAGTTAAGTTTTTGGTAGTTTCTGGTATACGAGTAATTAATTTAACCTATATTATGTCACAACTATACAATATGAGTCAATTAGATGTTAATGTAATCTTAAAAATAATTTCTTTGAACATTACTTAAAAGTGTGATTTAATAATTTCTTTAAATATTAGTTAAAAGTGTGATTTTTACCTTAACATTCACAAAAGGTCTAAATAAGTCCTTAACATTATTTTTTTTACGACTTTTGTTCCCTATTCAGGTTGCAACAATGAGTACTATTATAATAAAGTTATGGTGCAAAATAGTACCAAAGATAACGGTATGAACTTAGATAAACCTTTCATGAAATATTAAGGTGTAAATCATACCTTTGCCTTTATATTTAACCATTCCCAATTGACTCCTTACACCAAATTCACATATAAATTTTATTTAATTACTCCATTTTGTTCATTTTACTGGTATGATGTGATTCACTTATACTTTTATCAATATACTAGAGAATACTGGCAACATCTACCAATTCCAACTTCGTTAGACAAGTAATTAAACATCATGGATTTATTCATAGGCAAGAACAATAAACACTAACTAAATGCCTATTTGGTTGAGCTTTTGGAGGGTGAATAAGTACTTTTTTTACCGTAAAAGCTTTTTTTTTTAAACGAGTGCTTGGCTATAAAATACAAGGCAATTTTTTAGTAAATATAACTTTTTTGGCAGTCAAAATATAGATTTTTAAGAAACTCAAATTTTGAGCTTCTAAAAAAATACTTTTTCAAGTAAATTTTTCAGATCAATTAATGAGCTTATTTTTTAGTCCCTTTTGCCCTTATGTTTTACACATAATTTTCACAATACCCACAAACTCATCTTCACGTTTATTTTGAGATTTATATAATATTATTTGACTTTTTATATGTTTTAATATTTATTTTTATATTAGTTTTACTTATGTTATAATCCATATAAAAGATTTGGTTAGATATATTTTCACATATGTTTCATATAGTTTAAAATTATATAATAATTAATATATTATGCTTTGCATCTTGTTTAATATACTTTAAATAATACTTATATACATAAATAATTTTTATTACAAAATAAAATATAGTTAAAAATTTTTATTTTTATGTTGTCAAACAATCTACTGTATGAAATTATTTCAAAAAAGCTATTTTTTTAATTGTCAACCAAACAGTCAACTGATTTCTTAAAAAAGTTCTTCTGACAAAAATTATACTGATATAAGTTCTTCCAAATAGGCACAAAATAGAAAGAGAAGTAGTATTACCATGAACAAGCCATGATTAGAGGACTAAGATGCAAAATCAATAGTATAAATGAACAAAAACAAAGGAAGAATGAAGAAATAATTGAAGCCAAAGGAAGAATAATGAAGATCAGTGTTTGAATATTATGTATTTGATAAAAGTTAGAGAATTCAAGTGTCAAGGTAATTTACGAAAAAACATTATTTTTATTTTTATTTAATTAATTCTTTTTTAAAACTAAAATAATAGACTATATATATATTCACATCTAAACTTATCCGAAGAGTAATAACATTAGTCCTTCTAAGTCAAAGTATTCCATTTAAAAAACATTGAAGAATATCATAAATAACGGCAAAATATTTAAATTTTTTGTTAGACGTTAGTAGGCAAATCAAACACTTGCTTGTTAAACTTCAAGAAACTAGCTTAATAATGTTAGAAATATATGTGGACTAATATAATTACAACATTAATTTCATATGTCTAACCACAATCGAATTACCTAATATATATTTAATAACCATAATGGGATGACTAATTTACTAATTACATTTGAGGCACATGGTAGTACCATAATAACTATATGTTGACCCATTAAACTATAATTCACACCATCCATTAAAATGAAACAATTAGCCTATTCTACCTCTTAGAATAAAACATGTCATAATATATGACATAAGGTGAGATTGTTGCACATATAGAGTGTGTGGCTTTGTAAAAGATAAGGTCGAGTCTTCTACCATCACACTCTCTTGCACAAGGTTTTGGTTTTTCTTTGATAAGATTTGGTTGAAGAATGGAGAGGGTTTAAGACTACATACCAAGTGTTGGAGGTATAATTTCTTGTCTTGTTATACTCTAAATAGAATGTGATCTTGTTTGTTGAATGTAGTTAATTACTGCATTTATTATTGCAATTGGTTGTTGAAAACGCCTCAATTCTCCCATTTGGACAATATAATCAAACCACTATATCAATCTCCATCATTCAAAAATAATCAAATAAACCATATGCAATATCATATCGACAGGATATATATACTACACATGATTTGGCCATGGAGATGTTCAAATATCACAATAACCATTAAAACAACATCCATGCAGTACAGTAATTGAGACTTTTACATTTTTCTCCTTATATACTTGTCATTTTGTCAAACCACATATATGCATCAACATATATATGTCAACATTAACAAAAATGACTGTAAACATCATTATACATGTCTCATATATAAAAGTCATAAGCAATCCGTACAAAGTGCTAACATGTTTAATACAAAATAGTAAGCTCCCACTAATTTTATCCAGCTAGGCTCCTAACAATCTCATGCGGAGACATATTCTGTAAACACACATATAAGTAAGCCTTTTGAGATTGGATCTGCTAACATGCTAGCTGTAGGCATATACTCAACAGTAATGAGGGATTCAACGACTTTCTCTTTAACAAAATAGTATTTTATATCAATATGCTTTGAGCGAGAAGTACTCCTAGTGTTCTTAGAGAAAGCTACAGCTACGGAATTATCACAATATAATTTCAGCGGACTCGAAATAGAGTTTATAATACCCAATGCTGAAATAAAATTTCGCCACCATATTGATTGACAAGCTGCCTCATAGCACGCCATATACTCTGCCTCCATGGTAGAAGATGTTGTGAGTGTCTGTTTGACACTTTTCCACGATACAGCTCCTCCAACCATCATAAAGATGTAGCCTAAAGTAAACTTTTTATCATCCACACATCCTGTATAATCAACATCACTGAACTCAACTATATCAAGAGTGTCAGTTCGCCGATAAGTTAACATATAATCTTTGGTACCCTGAAGATACTTCATACCTTTCTTAGCCGCTTTCCAAAGGCTAAGACCAGGGTCACTCAAATATCTTCCCAACAAGTCTACAACAAAAGCAATATCAAGGCATCTGCATACTTAAGCATACATTAGACTGCCTACAAGTGACGCATAAGGAACGACCTTCATTTCATCTCTCTCTTTATCATTTTGTGGACATTAGGTCTTTGAGAATTTGTCACATTTCACTATTGGTGCCTTTCCAGGAGAACAAGAATGCATATTGAATCTTTTCAAGATCCGATCAATGTAAGTCTTTTAAGACAATCGAAGAATCCTATCTCGAAGAATCTGAATTTCAAGTACATAAGAGGCCTCACCAAGATCCTTCATATCAAAATGACTAAACAACAGTTGTTTTGTCTCAAATAATAGATCAATGTCATTAGAAGCAAGTAGGATGTCATCAACATACAGTACCAGAAAAATGAAACTGCTCCCACTAAACCTCATATATATACATTGATCAACAACATTCTCCTTAAAGCCATTTGCAGTGACAATCATATCAAACTTGAGATACCACTGCCTTGATGCCTGTTTTAACCTATAAATAGACTTCCTAAGCTTGCAAACCATGTGTTCTTTACCAGTTATCTCGAAACCAACTGGTTGTGTCATATAGACATCTTCATACAGATCTATATTCAAGAAGGCGATCCTCACATCTATTTGATCGAGTTCCAAGTTAAAATGAGCAACTATAGCCATAATGATTCGTAATGAATCTTTTGTAGAAACTGGTGAGAAAGTTTCTTTGAAATCAATCCCTTCTCTCTGGCTATAGCCTTTAGCTACAAGTCTGGCTTTATACCTTTCTACTTGTCCACTTGAGTCATGTTTGATTTTGTAAACCCATTTGCACCCAATAGGTTTACAACCTTTGGGTAGTTCAACCAACTCTCAAACTCTATTTTGTGACATAGAACTCAACTCATCTTCCATTGCATTCATCTATAACGCAGATTGAGGGCTGTTCATGACTTCTTGAAAACTGACTGGTTCAGTATTATCTCCCACATCAAACTCATGTTCCTGTAAATAGACAATATAGTCATCAGGAATGGCAGGTCTATGTGTTCTTTGTGATTTCCTGACAACAACTTCATCATCCCCAGTGACGCAGGAGCATTTAGTTTAGATTCCTAGTTAATATCGGATTTGTTACTATTTAATACTTCTTAAGTTATTTGGATTCCTAGTTATCATAGGATTAGCATATTACTTCTTAATTAGTATTTCCTTCTCTTATTAGGACTTCTTAATTAGTATTTCCTTTTCCTATTAGGAGTTGTCCTATAGTAGTATAAATAGACAGCCTATACTTGATTTTTATGTATGTCTTTTGTCAATCAAATAATTTTATGCTTTTAGAGATTTTTCTACAAACCCTAAGCCCTATTTTCAAGTTCCAGCTACAATCTACATCAATTATAGCCTATTCTATTCTACTTATCTTTGTTTTTCCTTCCCACACTATGTCACTTAGTATCAATGACTTCATTCTGTGCTTGATTCTGAGGTTCATCATGGGATTTTACTGGAATCTATTCAATCAAAGGGTCATCAGTAGGAGTTGAAATAACAGGTACAGGAACTATAATGCATTCTTCCCTGAATAAAATTTCTCTTGACCCTTGACTTGAATCAAATTCCTCTTCAAAATAGACAACTCTATCTGATTCTATAATTCTGGTTGTGTGAGATGGGCAATAAAATCTAGAACCCCTTAATCCGATAGTGTTACCTACAAAGTAGCCACTAATAGTTTTCAGATCAAGCTTCTTAGATTGCAGATTATAGAGCCTCACTTCTATTTTGCATCCCCCAACATGAAAATGGCGCAAGCTTGGTTTCTTACTTGATCGTAACTCATATGGAGTCTTTGGTATTGATTTGCTAGGTATTTGATTCAAGATATAAACTCCTGTCTTCAATGTCTCATCTCACAAAAATTTAGGAAAATTAGAATGAATCAACATACACCGCAACATATCAAGAAGTGAGTGATTTCTTCTTTCAACGATTCCATTCTATTGAGGTGTCCCTGGCATTGTATACTTTGCTTCAATACCACATTCTTGCAAATATCTAGTAAAAGGTCTTGGATTCCTTCCACTATCATCATAACTCCCATAATACTCTCCACCTCTATCAGAATTAACTACCTTGATTTTCTTCCCCTTTTGAAGCTTAACATTCGTCTTGAAAATCTTAAATACTTCCAAAGATTCATATTTTTCACGAATGAGCTCCACATGACCATACCTGGAAAAATCATCAATAAAAATGATAAAGTATTTATAACCACCCATAGCAGGTGGAATAAATGATCCACATATATCAGTATAAATCAACTCTAATAATTCTGAACTCCTGTCTGTTTTGCTTTTTCTAACCTTAGCAGTCAATTTCCCTTTAATACAATCAACACAGGCAGTGAAATCTGAAAAATCAAGATCCTGTAATATACCATCCTTTACTAACCTCTCCATTCTATCTCTAGAAATATAGCTTAAACGTTTATGTCATAACATAGAAGATCTCAAATCCAATCTCATACATTTAGAACCAACAACAATATTAAGAGAAGAGGAAGAAGCAACAGTAACACGATCATTCAACTCAAGTTTGTATAAACTTTTACATAAAATTTCATTTCCCACCAAAAGAGAGCCACGATATAAAGTCAATTTTTCAGTTCCAAAAAGAAGACTATAAACTAGTCTATCCAAAATAGATACAGAAATCAAATTCCTCCTAATAGAGGGTAAATAAGCAACATCATGTAACATCAAAAGATGCCCTGTATTTAACTGTAGTTCAACTGTCCCAAAAAATTTAACTTTGACTTTGGTATCGCCTCCCATATATACATGCTGCTCAGATCTAGTCAACCTTCTTCAACTTGTCAATTTCTGCAAAGAATTCGTAACATGAATTGTTATTCCAGTATCTAACCACCAAGTATTTAAGGGTGTGTCAATAACATTTGACTCTAAGCAAACCATCACAAGACAGTTATCTTTCTTCTCTAAATAAGTTCTGAGTTTTTGACAATCAGCTTTCTTGTGCCCAAAACTCTGACAAAAGTTGCACTTCCCTTTAAAAAACTTATTCTTCTGACTAAAAGAAGATACACCCGCCTGTCCACTTCCTTTAGCACGACAACTTTCTTCTTGACAAGCTTCTAATCACCTGAGCTATTAGAAGTGAACTTTTTCTTTTGATAATTATTATGATTCGTCATCATAGAGATGCTTCTTACCCTTCCCTTTTTCATATCATCCTCTTCCTTGGCAAGAATAATAGTCATCTCTTCAACAGTCCATTGTTCTTTCTGAGCATTATAACTCGATCTAATTGAATCAAATTTAGAGGGAAAAGTTCTCATCACAAATCATACCATGTAGTCCTCACTAAGGTCCATATCCATAGTTTTAAACTTATGGTAGCAACCCATGAGCTTGTCGATATGGGCCCTAATATCACTTGCACCATCATAAATGGTGTGATGAAGCATGTTTAAGTATTCATTCTTCCCATTTTTTGAGAACTTTATGTACTTCTTCTTAATATTAGCAAGAAAATCCTTTGCATTGTCGACCTCGGAAATACTATCACGAATGGATTCATCCATGTGATATCTCATAATCATCAAACAACATCGATTAGAATACTCCCACTCCTCATAATATTTCCTTTCCTTCTTAGTAGCATCATCATCAGATTTTTGTGGTGGACCAATTCTCAAGGCCAAGTCTATTCGTATGATGGTCAAATTCATCATGAAAGATTCAATCCATTGCTTGTTATTCGTTCCATTCAACGTCAGGATAGCAGAAACTCTCGGATTGCTCAAAGCTTAATGAGAACCAAGAGCAATAACTATGATATGCATGTTAAAACATAATCATACAATTCGTGCTCTTTTTCTTAAAATTAACTATATCATTTATACTAGAGTTCCTTAAATAAATATAGAACTCATTTACAGGTAAAAACAATTTATTAAAATATCACAACCAAATCATCAATATACTATCGAAAGAATAGAAAAATTGTGTGGTTGATAATATTTTAATAGAATTTCTTCACCGTATTAAGCATCTTACTAAGCAGTAATTATTGACAGAATAATTCATTACTCGCATGGATCTTAACATTATTTTAGAAGAAAAATACAAATTTTAAATATACATTAATATTTAAAAATTTCTCATCGTAAATAGTTTCATATACTCAATTCTACGATAAGTAAAAATAAGCATTAACTATTGTTAACAAAAACATGTTTATGCCATAATAAGATTAAAACAATTAGAATTATCAAATAAAATTACTAATTAATCTTATGCATAAACATATGGGGAAAATTAGAAATTAAATTTAGAGCAAAAAATAGGGAAAAAAGGGATCAGAAATGAGTCTACACGCGCCCCCACGCATGTGCAGAATATTTTTTAAAAATAAATAAAAGATAAAATTAAAATTAAAAGATTCGGGTCGGGCACACAGGCAACCTGTGTGACCCGTGCACAGTAGCTGGCGGGACGACCCCGTATGCGTCGTCCCTGTCAACCAATCGGGTCGACAGGTCCGCGGGTGGCGGGATGACCCCGTATGCGTCGTCCCTGTCAACCAATCGGGTCGACAGGTCCGCGAGTCCAACCCGCCTAGAACTCCCTCTCTCAACCTCCATTTTCGACGATTTTTTGGGCGTTTTCTTCCATTTTTCACGCTCTATAAATTTTCCATATCCATTTCAGCCAAAAGTGATCCAAAATGTGTAAAACATCAAACTCATTTCGACCATAGAAGAAAACACGAAATTTTTCAAAAAAATCATCCAAAAAATCGTGATTCTTTGTCCAAAACATAGATGAAACGCAACAACAACAACCAACAATCTTTTATGAACCAATAACTCATCATTTCGAAGTTGTTTAGATGAAAAACTTTTTGAACAACCAAAAAAAAATCAAGCCCTAAAATCAAATAACTTTGCTCTGATACCAATTGCAATAATAAATGCAGTAATTAACTAAATTTAACAACCAAGATCACATTCTATTTAGAGCATAACACGACAATGAAATCGTACCTCCAACACTTGGCATGTAGTCTTGATCCCTCTCCATTCTTCAACCAAAACCTATCAAAGAAAAACCAAAACCTTGTGCAAGAGAGTGTGATGATAGAAGACCTAACCTTATCTTTTACACACCCACACGCACTATATTTGCAACAATCTCACCTTATGTCACACATTATGACATGTTCTACCATAAGGTGTAGAATAGGCTAATTGTGTCATTTTAATGAATGATGTGAACTATAGTTTAATGGGCCAACATATAGTTATGAGGGTACTAGCATGTGCCTCGAATGCAATTAGTAAATTAATCATCCCATTATGGTTATTAAATATATATTAGACAATTCGATTGTGGTTAGGCATATGGAATTAATGTTGTGATTATATTAGTCCACATATATTTCTAACAAATAACTCATCAAAATACTGAACTCCCAGAACTTGGGTAATGATCCTCAAGTTAATACCATTTTCAAGGATTTGACAAAACTTCTCACTAATCCGTATACTAACATGGCATTTTCAAATACTTTGGGCAAAATTCTCACTGGTAACTCACTCCTTCACCGCTTACAACCTCACCAATCCTATCAGTCTGTTTGGTTACCGTCTTTAACATGCAAAGATAGGACGAGACGGAACTGGACAGGACATGACAGAACAAGAATTGAAGACATGGAAATGTTTGGTTGTGATGGACAGAACAGAGATAATTGTCCTCGTCCTAAGGACAGAAATGTGTTTGGTTGTCATCTTCAGAACAGAAAACAGTGTTAATGACAGAAATGCCCCTATAGTGTAATAAGACTTGTAGATATTAATAAATGTAATTTT
>JANIJH010000007.1:54976180-54993429 GCA_024520975.1 Erythroxylum areolatum
TTCTTCTTCGTCTGGAACCTCTCAACAACAAGAATTTGCAGGACTTCCAATGTTCCTTGGAAGTTATCCTCGTAATGCTCCTACTACACATAGAAGGAACTTTGATCCTAGCAAGCCAAGAGAGTAATTTTCTTTTCACTGAACTCGTTTTGCTTCTGTTTTGAGTTTCTTTATTTTCCATTTGCTTGTTTTTCTTAGTAGTTCATATCCTTGTTTGAACTAGAAGGTCCTCTACTTTCCATGTAAGTGTTAAATTGCACCCTTGATTAATATTATAATTTCGGGTTATTGTAAAAATTATATTTTTTATGTTATGGTAAATCAAAATATAATTAAAAAAACTTTATAACAATTATTTGATGATTACGAGTGATTATAAACTAAATTTTTAAAAGCTTCATAATTATTATTTAGTGATTATCTTAATCTAAATTCTTATTTAATAGTAAAGACAATTAATAATCACCAATGAATTCTTATAATAATATATTTCACAATTTAAAACTTTAATATAAAAATGAAATATAAATAAAATAATATTTGGTAGTATATCAATTTAGTAATATTAAAATTGATTTCAAATATTATTGTATATCTTATAAGGACTTACTTTCCTTTTTAATTTCAGAATAATTACGAACTAAGAAAAGCAAATTATTTGATAAGGATTAAAATCCAACCTCCATAGAAGCCTCAGGCTCTCAAGCTTTCACTCTACTTATGTTTATCTATCTCCCTTCTTCTTACTAACTAACATAACTAGACAGTGCACCAACCTCTCCTCTTCATCATCAGACAGCTCTACAATCTCCAACTGCGTGCATGCCCTTGATCAATACCTCCCTTCTTCGTCTTTGTCTTCCTCGTCCAGCGAAGTCCAGATGATGAAATAAAAACAACCTTGCCTTTCAGGTTACTTCTCATGAGTCCCAGATACGGAGGTGCAAGGACCTTTAGAGAGATAATGACCTTGAGAGCTGGGAAAAGAAAAAGTTGGAGAACATAACAGTTCGATCTCTTGCGTACAAATGGTCGAGTTTCACATCTAAGCAAGTAAATATAAGATTCCCATATTCGATAGAAAACATGGAAGCAGCCTTTAGAATATGTTTGGTTTGATCTAAAATTTTTAACAGAATGGGATGAAATAAAATGGAATGATTTATAACGAAATGTAATATAATTCGATGTAATATTAAAAAATTATTGTCTGAAAAGAATGGAAAGATTTATAATAAAATATTGTTTGAATGAATGGTTTATAATATAATATAATATAAAATTGTTTATTATTTTATATTATATTTTAAATTCAAATAAGATATTTTTATTTCTATTATTTATAATAAAATAAAATGTAATATAAAATTTTCGACTTTCATTTCATTAATGACTCTCCATTCAAACGTACCTTAATGCACCCTTGCATTCCAAAGGCATCTTTATGGATCCAAGTTGCGAAGAATGAGACATCACATGAAATATCTGTGTTTGTGTGTGTAGGCTTAAAGAGTGGAAGTCTGTAGTTTGTCATGGAAATCGGCGAGAGTGGCATAGTTTGTTTGACGAAGTTGATAGTGCAATAACCTAATAGGTCGGTTTCAATGCAAAAGCTGACGGGAACGAGGGATCGAGAGACCGACAGCACAGAAGTGGAGCTGTGGGGTACGTAGGTGTGTTTGTCGTGTCTCGACTCTCGTGGTAAACGGTTTCAACACGTTAATATGAGTCAGAGTTTGCTCTGACGCTTCCACACTGGACAAGTTGACTCCCGCCGCGCTGGTTACACGTTGTCTTTACGAAATTAGGAACTTTTATCTAATTTTATAATATTTTATTTTATTTTATAAATTTTAGTTATTTATTTATATAAATTATTGTGAATCTTGTATTAATAAACAAAAAATTAAAATAAATAAATAGCTGAAATTTATGAGATAAAATAAAACACTATAATATTAAACAGAGAATCCTATCTTACCTTTATGTGTTGTGTTGCGTCGGATTCTCTATTTAACTCTGCGTAGGCTTATACCAACATGTATAGCTTTTATTAATAGAGTTTTTTATTTAAATTTTTTTGAGAAAAATTTTGTAAGGAGTTAATTGATTATTTAGTTGTTATTTAAAAAAATTTTATACAATAAACTACTTGATAATTTAAAAATAAAAGTATTTTTAAATTTAAATCTTCTATATGAATTATAATATAAGTAAAACAAATATAAAAAATAAAATTATTTGATAGGTTTTTTTGAAAAATTTTAAATTTAAATTTTTAAAAAAATTATATTTTAATTACTAAAAAAGTCATATTTATTGAAAAAATATTTTTTATTTTACAATTAAATACTTATTTTTAAAAAAAAATTAAGGTAAAAAAAAATACTTACTAATCTTTTAAAAGCTTATCGAAACAGACGCTATGCCTACCTTAAAAAAACGTCATTTCAAGTTATGTACGTTAAGTCAGAGATTTTCACTGCCGTGACTTACGTGGAGGGTAGTATCACTCCCGCAAGTGTCCAGGCTTGATATGTGAGTTTTTTTATTTTTTATTTTTTATTAATTTAATTTTAATTATATTATTATTAGTTTAATAAAAAATTAATTATAATTATTATAATTATGTTACTATTAATTTTATAATCAATTAAAATTTTAAAAATAAAAAAAGAAACCAAGATAAGATTTTACATTTGTGTGGCTTTCTATTTGTGTCCCAGGGGTTTGACACATATTTTGGTTTTTGGTTTTTATATTTTAAAAACTTTTTAATATAAAAATTTAAGTTTTGATTAATTTATTAAACTTTTATAATTAATTTATAAATTATAGAAAATATACTAAATTAAATTTTAAAAAATTGACTAATTTTTTATTATTATTATATTAGCTCGCATTTATATTAATGTAATATTAAACATCTTGTATATTTATGATAAAGTTTTTTTTTACAGAGAATACTTGTGAAATGTAAATAAGTTATACAATATTTTATATATGTAGAATAATCTATTTTAATTTCAACAACTTATTTCAATTTCTCAAAATTAAAATTTTAACAAAGATATATTACTTTGGAATTATTTATCAATGAAACTATTTGTTCTTTATTAGAATAAATTATTTTTAGTAACATATAATTTCTTAAATACTACTATTTAACTAAATTTCAACATCAACTTATACGATAAAATAGGATTTTAAAAAATATGGATAATAAAGCTTCAATTAATACAATAATCTAATATGTTAACTTTCATAATACATAACACAGTATAAGATTTTGTTATAGAATATGATATTAATTTTTTAAGACTTATCTCTCTTGAATACTTTTTAATTTAATCAATTAAATTATATCTTAAAGATTGGAGATAAGATAAGAAATTCAAAGTTTGAAATTAATTAATTTATTAAAATTGTTTAATTAATTTATAAATTATAGAAAAATATTAAATTAAATTTAAAAATTGATCTATTATTATTATTATTATTAGTGGTAGTAGTAGTAGTAGTACTTCTATTTTTTACTAGATTTATAAACTTAGTTTATTTGTAAAGATAAATATCTAAATTCTAAATTCTTATGAAAATATTCAAATAAATACTAGGATATAATACTCATGTCCTTATATTTTAAAAAAATCATGCTCTTATAAGTCTTTTTATACATAAACAGTTAATACTAAACTGCTAATTTTACTAGCCATCTTTAATAAACAATTGATGTTATTCGCTGATTAAATCAACTAATATAATTAGCTATCAGCTAACTGCTATTAGAATAAGTTAACAATTAATGCATCAACTGATTGCCAAATATGGTCTTTATCAAACACAAACACATAGATTTTGTCACCAAAAATATTGCACTATGTAAATGAAAAAACACTTCTTTTAAGCTAAAATTAACTAAATAAATGATTAGGAGCTCACATGTCAAATAAATTAACAATGAATATGGCGTAACTAATCAGAATATTAAATCGGATACAAATCGAATGAACTGAATTTAAATGCGTTTTAGGCTATTTTCTTTTTGTGGTACCTACCATGTTAAGGGTGATTAGCAAATAGTAGCAACTATGTAAAAAACTAAACTTTAAACATTTAGACTCTGTTTGGCAATCAACCAATTGAATTAGTTGATAGTTGATTCTATAAGCGATTAACTAATAGTTAATTATATTAGTGGATATCATCAACTGTTTATTAAAATTTTTTGATAAAATTAACTGTTTAGTATTAGTTATTTATGTATAAAATGACTTATAAGAGCATGATTTAAAAAAATTATAAAGATATGAGTATTATATCTTAGTAATTTTATGAATATTTTCATAATAATTTAGATTTTAGATATTTATCTTTACCAAAAACTAAGTTTATAAATTTAATAAAAAACATAGAACATATTATAATATAAAAAATTGATCAATTTTTATATTTAATTTAATATTTTTATAATTTATAAATTAATTACACAATTTTAGTAAATTAATCAATTAAAATAAGTTGTTGACATCAAAATAAATTATTCCACATATATAATATATCATATAATTTATTTGCATTTCACAAGCATTCTCTATAAAAAAAACTTTATCATAAATATACAAGATGTTTAATATTGCATTAATATGCATATGGGTTAATATAATAATAATAAAATTAATCAAATTTTAATATAATTTACTATTTTCTATAATTTATAAATTAATTAAACAATTTTAATAAATTGATCGATTTTTAAATTTAAATTTTTATCTTAAATTTTTTTAAAAAAATAAAATTAAAATAATAAAAAATCAAAATATATGTCACATGGGTGATACTTACACAAATAGAAAATAAAATAAATGTTTGTCATGCCTATGACAATGTAAATAATTATTTTGTTTTTATTTTATTATTTTATTTTAATTTTTATAAAATTACTAGTATCATAATTAAATTTAAAATTAATTTAATTATTATTAAACTAATATTAGTATAATTAAAATTAAAATGAGAAAACAAATTAAAAAGATTCACGAGTGTAACTTAAGTGTCACGCTTTTGACATATCATATGACACTTATGTTATGAGCGTGACAGTAATGTTTAAAAAGAAAATTAAGTGATTGGGCTATTTGTCTCGTAAGTCCTAAAATTTGAAATTTGGAAGATTAAAATTTAAGCCAAAATGATGACGTTGTTTTGGCTGGACAAAGTTATAAAGAGTAAGGTTAGATAGAGGATCCCATTTCTTTTTAAAAAATAACTCTTATTTGCATAAAATTAATATTTTAAAAATTAGATCGAAAATTAAATTAATAAAATAAGAATTTTAAGGTTTAAAATATTTAACTAATATTAGATCATCATAAAATCAATTAAAGGTTAAGTAAAATTAAAAAAATTTGAAATAGTTTAATTAAAAAAAGAGATTACTAAATAAAAATTAATTGATTTATTTTCGTTTATAAGAACTTATTGATTTAGTAGAATTGATATTTTAATTAATAAATTAATCAATTCTTAACAATAAGATTTATTAAAATAAATCAAATCAAAAAATTGGACGGTTCAAAATTTTTAAGATTGATCAAATGGAGTTTTTTGATAACTGAATAAAACAAAAATAATAATTGTATCTAAAATTTTATAATATAGAATATAGTATGATATCATTACTAAAATATGCTTATAAGGACTATATTAACTTATAAATATAAATATAAAAATTTATTTAAATTTTTATGAAAATGTTAAAATAAACTCGTATTTTTAACCAAACTTTTCATTAAGTATTTTATACAGTTGATTTTCTCTTCAATTTAACTTAACTAACTTATTATAAGTAATGGATTCCATTTTCAAAAATATTAACAATATTAAAAAAAACAACATATAAATCAATTTATATTTGCAAATGAGAAGGGTAATGTGTGATTCTAGTGACCTTTTTGATATTTTAATTAGTTTTACGGATTATAATCAATCATAACTTGTGAATTATTAAATATCAATATTAGTATTTATATTTATATTTATTAAAATGTTAATATTTAATAATCCGTGAATTATGAATTATCATGAAGTGAGACATCATAAACAAATTTTCTTTGAGGTCAGAATATATAAAGGGAAGTAGAATAATATTTTGATTGACATGTATTTCGCTAAAACCCTAAATGACGAGATCAATTCACTTGTTCTTGTTTTCGTGTGTCACTATATGCCTTTTTCTATCTATTAATTTAATGGATGGATGGATAGAAATGAGTACAGGGTAACACATAAGAACGGGAAGAGCCACCCTGTATCCTTAAATGACCTAAACAGATTCAATGGAACGTGTAAATGATAACATTATAGTCATAATCATAATAAATGTCTTTAGTTCAAACATTGTTTCATGTCATAGTCACAAGCATAATAAATGTCTTTAGTTCAAACATTGCTTCATGTCCCTGAGGTGCATGCCTCTAACTTACCTCTTTCTATACTTATAAATGAAAAATAAATATTTTAACTACTTATGTCTTAAGAGTTTGGATTTTTTAACAATCACTTAAATTAAATTTGGCATTTGGCAAATTTTTTTAAAAATAATTTACATATCATATGCACACAAAATTTTACTTAATACATATTTGAAAATAATTATTATAATTATTTCATTATCAAATTAAAAATAAAATATCTAACTTATTTTATCACTTATTGATTATTTAATATTATTATCAGTTAATTTACATATTATGTACATTAAAAATTTATTTAAAACACTTTTAAAAAAATATAAAATCTTTTGTTATCAAAATAAAAAATATAATTTATTTTAACTAAACATACATAGCTTATAAAATTATAATACTAATAAAAATCATTACATGTATTTTTTTTTTGAGGGAACATGTAATTAATTATTTAATATTATCTTAAATTAACTAAATATTCATATTTTTATAAAATTATAATACTTTAATTAAAACCATATAATTACTAGATTGAATTAACTCAAATCCTTATATCAAACTTTAAATAATTCACTAGTGGAAAAGGGCGTATGATGAAAGGACACAACGATCAAATCATCTTCTTTAAATTCAACTGAAATAGTTCTTCCACTTAGTCAAATATATAATAATATAGGCATTCGGCAGAAGAAGACAAGATTTACACGAGACCTCACATGGTTGGTTGCATTGCATGCTTCGTAGTCAATAGCCGGAAAGGGTGAAACCGCGTTTTTTATGTATGAGCTACGAAATGCTTGATAAGGGAAATTACCTAACTTTAATAATTAAATTATCAAATCCAATTCAGTCGTTGACTCTACATCAAAATTTACACCCAGATTAATTCTCGCTCGTATCGAGTCAGCTTATAAGAAATAAAATTTTAGTTCAGACCTGACCTTGGGTAAGGACAGATAGGGTACCTGCCTAGAGCCCAACTTTATGAAGAATAAAATAGGCAATAAAAAGACTCTCATTTTATTTCACTTTATTCTTTATAAAAATCTTGATCTTTATAAAAAGCAACAAAATGGTTCCTATTTTATCTATTTTCTTCTTTATAAGAGCCCGTTTTAATTCTTATAAAGAAAAAAAAAAGATAAAATATGAACTTTTTTTATTTACCTAAAACTTATATATAAAACGTCAGGATCAACTATGTGCTGACCAAACAGATTTCTCCATTCCTAAGATTCGAACCTAAAGTCTCTAATTAAAGGAGAAGAGTGCTGAACTACTTACATTAATCATTTTTAATCTTCATTACCTAATATTTTAGACATGCACGTACCAAAAGCTTTATAGTAATAGCAATCCCATCTTCTCCTCTTGATGATGATTTGCTTTGTTCAACTCTCTCGTACATTTCTGACTCATTCATATACTTTTGTGCCTAATTTCTCTGTTACTTTCCCCAGATTCTGAGATTACTTTACGACTTGTGAGTTTAGGTAAATGTCTTCTTTAGAAGTTTCTTTCCTTTTGAACCTAAAGTCATTCCCCATTGATAGTGCAGTCTGAACAAACTCTGAGCTTGAAACACCAATAATAAAAGTTGATTCCCACAAGAAAAGAAGTGTTACCAAAATAGTGCGAGCATCAATCCTTCTTCATACTCTGAGCTTGAAACACCAATATTATAAGTTCTAGTAAAAGGTTTTGAATTTCTGAATCTATTTTCTCTTTGTTATTTTTGAGTCATCGGTTAGCCTTTGAATTTAGAAAGAATACAAAACTAGCCTAAGAAAAAGTACACGAATAAATAAAAAAATATTGCTTCCAGATATCTAAATTGCTCAAAATTGAAGAAATTCTCTCTTTCTAATGAATGAACGAAAGAGTCACTTCTAATTAGGATTTTAAAATGAAAGAATTCTGTTCTGTCAAAATATTATATCTTTTGAAAAAAAATGACCGATTGCTCAAGTTCACAGAAATAGTGGAGAGAAATTTCTGAAAAATATTATATTGCAATGCGATGATCAAAAATGGGTGAAAAAAGCAAAATGAGACAAAAAAAGTTATCATATCATTCTAAGTGGTCCAATCCTTTGCTCATTAAGGAGAAAAAAGGACCAATCCTTAAACTGTCTTGTTCATACACTTCTATTTATAATTTTATCAAAATAATTAATCTTAAATACGATAGCGAGTCTTGGAACAACTGCTAAAGTTACTCATCGGAAAGGTTGTGTACAATTGATATCCCTCCTTCATACCATCGCAAAAGCGGAAGCCATGTGCACTAAATGAAAAATAATTAGTTTCAAAACTTTCATTAGTTTTAATAAATCAAAGAGATACTTTAGTGGTTGAAATAAAAATAAGAAGTTTTAGATTTTAATCCTTATTTGAATGAAACTTAATTAGACTTTAGATGAAAACTAATTGATATGTAATTTAAGTTAGTAAATTTTAAACTTAAATATATACCTTTTATACCCAAAAATGAAATAATTAAGCTCAACATTTATTTTTAAATGTTATAAGAAATAACCTCTTTATCATGTATGAATAAGATTGCGTATTATTAAACCTCCTTTTAGTTAGCATCTTCTTAATGAACCAAATCATTACTTACTTTTGTGTGTGAAGCACTTTACTTTTTTTTTTTCCAATTTACTTTATATAATTTAATTTACTTTCATTTGGGGTCTCATGTACATGTTCCGAACTCTACTTTCTTATATGCCAAAAGTGGAAACTATAAAAGCTAAAGTAAGCCTACTGAATCCATGCTTTCACTTGTGAAGTAGATGCTTAGACAGTTTCATTTTCACATACAAAGTGGAAAAAGAAAGCTTTGTGAGCATGAACTTCAAGAATTGAAAGATCAAAATACACATTTGGTCTTTTTTTTTAATTTCAATTATCCTATTTATATAATTATCATTTATTTTTGTATACCATTTAATCATTACATAATCTTCACCCAAAAAAAAAGTGATATTGAATTTCTTCACTTAGTAACAACAGAATTTTATAATGATAAACAAATAAATAAAAATAGAATAAGAGTAAACGAAGAACTAAATAGAAAGTATTATGTTGTGTGTAATTAAATGATATTACAAAATAATTTCAAAATTATAAATATTTAAAATCGAATCTACTTAAAATATAGATAAAATTTACTCCATTATTTAATACTATCTTATAAAATAATGTTATTAAAATGATATCCATAGGTGTAAAGTTATATTAAAAAATAAAAATTGCTTAGTTTTTTGTAAAATATTAAAATGCAAATTACTTTTTTTACTAAGTATTTAAAATAATCATATTTAAACTGATGCCAAATTTTTTAAATATTTTAAAATCTGAATCAGAAGTTAAACTGATAAGAAAAGATATTTAAAGTTTAAAAAATTCAATCGATATAAGATCGTTATAAAATTAGTTAAATATTGAATAAAATTAAAGAATTTAAAATATATTCGAAAGAGATTACCCTTATTCATAAAAAATTTTGAAGTTTAATTAAAAAGTTATTAAATAAAAATTAATTAATTTATTTTAAATTATAAGAACTTAATAATTCACAAAAATTAACCTATTAATTAATCAATTCTTCACAATAATAATTATTAAAATAAATCGAATAAAAAAATTAAAAAAATAAATTACAAAATTAATCGTTTCAAAATTTTTATGACTGAATTGAAAAAAATGTTTGAAAATTGTAATTATTGTAATTTTCGTGAGTTTAAATTATATCCAATTATTAACAACTTATTCCAAATTGCTTTCTTTATAAACTCTGAATCCACTTTGACTTTGAGGGGTCTGAATCTGAACTTGTGATTGTGGTAATTTGTGCGGTGCGAGCTGACGGTGACCGACTCAATTATAGCATAAAGTCGATTTCTTGAAAAGTAAGTAAAGGATAAGCGCGTCTGTCTCGTCGTTTTGTTTCAAACTTTGCGGCCTTCTGCTGACTAAATTGCCTCTTTCCACATTTTCTTACTTCATTTGAAAGCATTTGATCACTTTGACGTTAGCTTTTTCTGGGAATATTACTGTGTTCAAAGCCTCGATCATTCTCGACTTGACTCCTAGTTAATGCACCTAACCTCAATTAATCGAGACTCCTTTTAAGAACCAAACTCAAACTATCCGGATCCGACCCAACTAAAATTTTAAAATTTTAAATAAAATATACTTTAAAATAAAACAAAATTATTTTTAAATTTTAAATTAAAATTATAAAAAATTAGCCATACTTAATTTAAATTTGATCAAACTTTGAACTACTTAAACACAATTAAGCTTAAATCGAATTAAGAATCTTGAGATGGATTAAGTTTTAAACCAAGTTCAAACCTGAACTTAAGGCGTGCTTGTTAAGGGGTATAGATATGGAATGAAAATTGATGTTTGGTATGAACCTATCATTGAAGACCTAAGAGTTTCATTTCTTGATTTTCGGCAATCGTTCATTCCTCTCATAATTCAGAGGAATAGGAGCGGGAGCTATGTTTTTTAATTTTTTTATATATAGAGGATAGATAAAAAGTATAATTATGAGTCAAATAATTTCATAAGTAAAGCTTTAATTTCAATAATCAAATTGATGGTAAAATCAATTAAATAATTAATTACACTATAATTAATTAAAATATTGTAATTAATTAATTAATTAAAATATAATTATTCATTAATTAAAATATTGTAACGATTAACCTCTGGATTTGAAATCACTGCTTATAGAGTTAGGTATTCGGGATTCAAAAATCTATTATAAATGATGTCTTATCATTTGACTACGTACCGTCAAAGGATTTTGTCGTACACTTGAAAAATAGCCCAAAAAGTCTAGCTCATAAGGACCTTCATTGTATAACCATTCATCAACTGATACAACTTCCCAAATTAATTAATTATAATATAATTAATTAAAATAGTATTATTAATTAATTAATTATATTATATTTAATTATAATTTATTAAAATATTATTATTATTTAATTAATTACATTATATTTAATTAAAATATTATTATTAATTAAAATATAACTAATTAAAACATAACTAATCATTAATATAAATATTAATTAATTAAAATATTAATAATAATTAATTAATTGCAATATAATTTATTAAAATATAATTTATTCATTAATTAAAATATTGTAATTAATTAAAATATAATTTATTGTGTAATTAAATAATTATAATATTTTTTACAAACCAACCACTATCAATGGTAATGGATATCATTCCTTCCTCTTAACCAACCATTATAATTATAATGATAGTCTTCATTCCCATTCCTCATTATATTCATTCCCATTCTTATTACCATTCTCCTATACTAACCAACCGCCTCCTAAGTTTGATTTTTGATTAATCTTATTATTATCCAAAATGAAGTTTACTTATCCTTCAATTATTATAATTAAAGGCTGAAAACTATTTAAAAATGTGTATCATTCTCTTTCAATTAAGATAACAGTTTGAGGCCATTATGTATTCATAGTAACCGTAGCCATGTTTATACATTAGCATATGTATTGCTCCTTGGCATTTTAACTATTACTTTTTACACTTGAGATTTGTTTTTGTTTGCACTTTATATAAATTAATGTTCATGAATGTGATAGCGGAGCTAGTTTATGCAGGATTTTTTTTGATTAACTTTATATGAATTCATTAAATTAATACGTATGAATGTAATTTTATGAGTTATTTATGTAAGAATTTCTTTTTCTTTTTTTCGATAATTATACAATGTAATAATCTTTTAAATATGGAATAGATACATATGTATTTCAATTTTCTATAGCTGTAATAATTTATAAATTATATGTAAGAGATAAATCACTTAATGAATGAATTATTCAAATTAAACGAAAAATTTAGTAAAGAAATGTAATTATATTTTAAATATATATTAAATAAGTATTTATATATAGGTAATAATTCAAAAATTACATGTTTAAAACAAAATATATGATGAATTAATTATCATTAATTAATACACAATTTCAACATAAATAATTGTTTAAAAATTCCAAATTTCAAATTAGTTCAAATAATTAAAAAGTCTTTGGTGAAAATTGGATTTGACATAAAAATTTGCATTTCAAGCATTAAAAGCTGACATACAAATCATTATTATCCATGCGACATGTGCACATGTATTGTTTTGACTAAAACCGCTTGGGATGACAATGGCTCAGCCAAGCCTAAGCCGGGCGAAACCGTTTCCGCCGGGGCTCAAGTCCGACTCCACCCCTACTCTAGCTGTTTTTTAAAAAATAATTTTTAATTAAAATGTAATAATGATTTCGATCGCTTCTGTTAGGACGACTCGAGCTATTTTTATTTTTAAATTAAAAATGAAAAAAAAATGATCGATGTCGTTTTCCGCAAAAGTCATACGCGTCGTTCCTAATTAGTTTGAGTCTAAACTTAGCCCGAGTTCTTGCGAACTGAGCTGTTAACATTAAATCAGCTCGAGGTCCATTCAATTCGAACCTACCTATTAACATTAAGAATATATTTAAAATGTAATATTATTAAATAAATTTTATAATAAATTGGAACGGAATAAAATAAAAGATGATGGTTTTATATTACATCTTATTATATCCTAAATAGTAAAAATAAAAAATACCTGATTTAAAAGCTTAAAATGAAAAGTAAAATAATAAACAACTTTTATACTGTATTATGTTAGAAATCATTTATTTAAATAATATTTTATTATATTATATTACAAATTTTTTATTTTTTTTAATAATAATTTTTTAATATTATATTTATTTACTTTTATTCTATTCTACTATTTCATTTTATTATATTTTATTCTATTGGAAACTTTACATTTAACTAAAACTAGACCGGACAGGTTCGGGGTCAGGGTCGGGCTCAGATGTCGCATCTAAAAACCGGGTGTTTATGTGTATCTGCCGACTCTACCATTTTCCGATTTCCGCACAGATGGGAAGTGAATATCAACATACCCTTCTTAAATGCCTAAAACCAAACAAGTCGAAGAATAAAACAAGATTCATCCTTTTTTTTTCCCCCAAATAATTAAACAAAAACAAATTTATTCATTCAAAGAGAGTGGAGGAATAAATATTTTCTTTTTCATTTGGAGATCATAAGAAGATATTTTCTCGTTAAAAGGATTGTTAATTTGATCAAAATTTAGACAAAATGATAACTACTTACATTTCGTTCAAAATCCTAGTTTACAAGAACGATAAAATTAACTGAAGATCACAAAGAGAACAGAACACAGACACTGCATATTATCTAACGTTTTAGAATGCTATGAGTGGTTGTTGAGCTTCAATCCTGATTTCTTCCTTCACTTCCCTTATAAACTCTTCAATCACTTCCCTTATAAACTCTTCAACCCTCCTGTTCAGTTCCTCTGTATTTGCCAACTCTTGGTTTGCTTCCATTGACGGTGCTTCTTCACCTCCATAATCTCCCTCCTCCTCCTTCACTATAAACCCAATTTGTTCTTTAATGAAAACTTCACCTTTTAGCCCAATACCAAATGTAATTTCTTCTTTTTCTTCCGGAAGAAGAGGAGGAGGTGGTGGTGACGTTAGTAAAGATGTTTCTTGGTTCTCTTCGGTTTCGTTATCATCAACAAAATCATTCTCCAAACACTCCAAGGCTTCGTGACCGCATTCCTCCTCCTCATCACCATCAGCTTCTGTTGTTTCTATATCAGAAAACTGGTCAAGATCATCAGACGAACTAGAAGAAGAAGGAAAACAAGAAACTGTTGATGATTCCCAGGAAAGAAAAGCGAGAATCCCAGTACAGATGAGGAACGTATGTTTCCTTTCAAGGGTTTGTGACAACAACCAGAAAAGGCCGGTGAAGAATTGTGACATTGATGGAATCGGGAGATAAAGAAACGTATAGAATATTAAGAACGAGACCAGAAGCTGCAAGCTGCT
Organism: Erythroxylum areolatum; assembly: GCA_024520975.1. NCBI lineage: Eukaryota > Viridiplantae > Streptophyta > Magnoliopsida > Malpighiales > Erythroxylaceae > Erythroxylum > Erythroxylum areolatum. The sequence goes on from JANIJH010000007.1 coordinate 54,990,621, forward strand.
TTTCACGACTGCTATGAACTTTCGTTCCTGCTGACTAGTCTCCATTTTTTATTACGAGCACACAGCATGTCTACTGTGTGGTGTATAGGTGTGTGCTCGTAACGATATTCTCCTGGTCTTGCTATTTATACCGAAGTCAGATTGTCCATAATTCCAAAAAGGAAGCTACATGGAAGTATCCTAGAGACCCAAAATTAGGTTTTAAGTTTTAACACGATTCTCTGAAGTTTCCTACGGCTCCCGCTAGACCATCACGGGTGGCCCGCCACATAACGTAGTGACAACAGTAGTACACTAGGATGACCCTTGTATAGTTGTATACGTCGGCAGCATTTATGATGCTTTAGGCCAATTTTCGCAAAAATTAAGATGCATTATTGTTTGTTCGATACTTCGATATCGATTGTTCAGGGGGCAAACATTCTTTATCTAATATTACGATTTCTTATTCTTTTTTATAAATTTCAATCATTTATTTATACGAATCTTGCGTTTATTTATGGAGGAACCAATATAAATAAATAGTTGAGATTTATAAGATAAAATAAAACACCATAAAATTAAACAAAAGATTCGGATTCTGTTTAGGAGAGTTCGGTGCAGTCACTTATATTTTGATTAGGTTAAACTATATTTAAAAATTTTAATATATTTTTAATTTATTATAAACATAACTTACAATAAACTCTTACTATTAAATTTGTTGAGGTTTGTTATCATATACATTTGAGATTTTTAATGTTAGGGAATACATAAATTTTTAATAAATTAAAATTTAAGATTTCAAAAAAATTATGAATAATCAATAATTTTTAACATTTCATGTATTAAAATTAGTAGTTATTTTTATTAAGAATGTAAATAAACCACGATAATTCCATATTAATACAAAAATCTCATTCTAAACATATGGATTTATGGCTCTCCTGGCTTAAGTGAGGTCGCGGATTCGAACCCTCCTCATATATGCAGCTGTTTAAAACTTGAGGCCAGAACTTTACCTCCCGCAAGGGACCTACCTGATTTGAAGGGGGATTAGTCTGAGTATGGAATGACTTAAAAGTACATTCTCATAGTTGAGACCCGTTTATGACATCTCGTGAGAAAAAAAAAAAAACATATGGATTTATTGATTGCAAGGCTTGAATTGAACATAAACCTTTGTCTGCCACGTTGACGACATCGTTTGTCTTGGCCTATTTTTATTGGGTCCACAATATCCTTTTCCTAATATCCCATATCTGTGGTTGTTATTTATTTATTTTATTCATTTCTCTTTTAATTGTTTTATTTATTTTTATTTTTTACTTATGTATTTAACTATTGTTTTCTTTAAACCATTTTCTAAAAGCTTTTTTTATCCTACAAGTTTATTGAAAACAATTTCTCTGTTAGTTTAAAATAAAACTCTGTACTATTTTTGAACCTTCCCAATTCTTATATCTTAACATATTGTTGATGATGTTTGGAATTGCTTTTATAAATCAGTTTCACTTTGTGTCCAAATCTAACGGACACGTTTTTTTGTTTTTGAATAAAAGGTAATAAATTCAATTGAAGGAAGTTTACAAAATTGGAGGATATAGCTCAATTAATTGAAGGAAGTTTACAAAAATGGGGGGGATATCACATTTCATCATGATGAATCTCCAAATCTGATTCGAAAATGTGTAGGAAAAGAAGAGATGATTATTTGATTCATAGTCTCTCCATTACTGAGTTGACGGTTGTAGTGAGTTCTAACCTTCTCTCGGATCTTACCAACATATTTGATCAAAGCAGAAGCTTTCATGTGAACGTTGAAGCACCATATGGATTTTTCCTTGATGTAGTAGGCATTGACCCATTTAACCCATAAAGATTGTCGACCTTGGATCAAACGCCATACCTTCTTAGTAAGCATGGATTGGTTCAGCAATTTGGAGGTAATGAGACCAAGGCCTCCTTGTCTACGAGGTAAACATACATCTGCCCATTTTGTATGCATGTTGCAACCGGACCAGAAGAAATCCTTGAAGATTCGGTCGGTCCGTTTGTGAATATAGCTGGGAATAACTAGATGTGAGCCCGAATAAGTTGCCATAGAAGAGAGAACAGAGTTAATTAGTTGAGCTTTGCCAACAATGGACAGTTCTCTATGACTCCAACTACTTATTCGGCTGAGAATTTTCTGTGAGAGATCTGAAATCGCCAAGGGTAGGATTGGCTGCCGAAACGGGCGCTCCAAGATAAGTTACAGGAAGTTGTTGACATCTAAAACTCGACATTAAGGCTAGAATGGGGGCAAGACTTGTTTGGAAGTGAACAGAGCACTCTTTTTGTAGTTGATGATGAGCCGTGAAAGCTTGTTAATCATCTTAAGTGCACTGTGTAGGAATTTTAATCTCTTTAACATCCAAGATCGATTCATATCAAATCATCTATAATAAAATTAAAGTGGAAGCATACCTGAATCTATTGTAAAATCTACATTGAAATTTTGCAGTTTTGTCTTCCAAATTAGAACATAGCCCTTTTTTCCAAAGTTTTACGTAACTCTCTGTTTTCTCTCTGATGATGGGATTTCAGAAAAGAATTTTAGGTTACGTTTAATTTGGGAACCATAACCATTTATATTAAGGTAAAACCCTAATTTAATTTCTAGTTTGGCCTATCATAAAACTAGAAATATAAGCCCGGTCTCTACACATATAGAGCTCACACTTAAAATAGATGCATGAAGCCCAAATACCATAAATATATTAGACCACTTTAATTAATTGGGCTCAACTTTATATGATAGCCTTTATATACAATTATACACATATAA
>JANIJH010000007.1:54993529-55029150 GCA_024520975.1 Erythroxylum areolatum
TGTTTGTCTTTTTATTTGATCTCATTTTTGTTATACTTCAAAATTATAAATCAGTAAAGTCATCTTGACTTAACATTTTCCAATCATAAGATTAAAGGTAAAAGATGTTTAACCTCTTTAAATGAAAAATTCTACCTTTTGAACTCTCGGTTAACATCTTCTGACAATACTTATATTTAACTTTTTTACTTTGTTCATTGATCTAGTCTTATTGAAGTGATCTAAAACTTCACTTTTTAATTGAATTGGAGTTAGACTTCTGACTTCACTTGGTACGAGATTACAAATTTAAACTTATGTTTTCGATACCATATTACAGCTCTCCATTAAAAGAATATGTCCATCTATTTGAAACAATCAACACATAATATATATGTTACTCATAATCATAATTAATAGTCCACAAACTTGGGAGAGAATAAGAAAACATAAACCATAATCACAGATTTAAAATTTATCAATTTATCACTTATCAATTATCAGTGACTTACTGGTCAATTACAGTAGCGTAGGAGTTTCTGCTAATGATTATGACCAAATTGGAGTGTAAATAGTTCATCAGCTTGTAGTACTTGATGCATTTTATAGGTGCCTTGTCACTTTTCCATTTGAAGTACAGATGGATTTGGATCAGGTGTGAATTTCATTGGCATCTCACTTGCTCCGAATTCAGGACGATCTGAAGATCTCATTAGTCAATAAATAACTCTTGAAAATAATAGTTGGGCAGTCTGTACTTCGCGAACCTTACAAGTACATTAAATTTAAGATTAGTCTGTAAATGCAGAAGTTGTGAATGTTGACCAATAAATCACAGCATGATTCCAGAGTACGTATGGAGAGAAATTTATGAACACTACAGGTGATTTCAAGGAATTCCCCGTTTATGAATATCCAAAGTGCAGACTGGTACAGCAAAATAATACTTTACACCCTTTTCTCATGTGATACAAAACTCAGATAAACAAGACACAACATTCCTCATACGGCACCAACACCAAAGGCCTTATTATGCATACAAACCATCTAAATACTTGCACACCTTTTGCCTTTCCCGAGTTTCATTTCTTCTTCCTGGTTAAGCAATCCTGTTGAATTCGACAAGAAATATGGGAACAGAAACTGCAGGACCAAAACCCTTCTTCGAGAGTGTTACCTTATGTCCCATAACCCTTCTTCGAGAGTGTTGCCTTATGTCCCATAATCAGCCTAGTCCAGCAACATCAAGCTAAAATAGAGGTTCGGTTTTTCTTTCCAAACAAAAGAAGCTTTCTGAAACCTTTAGCAGCTTTGGGGGAACTTTCGTCACTGTTCCATTTCTTCCTGGAGTGGACCGCTTCCTGGTTTATGTCTTCAGATGGTGGGGTTGATATTTCTATTTCAGAATTTTTTGGTGATCGTAAAATTTCACTACTTGTGCTTTCCCTGACATTCAGAGCAGAAAGGTTCAGAGTAGGTAATTCTGGCGTAGGAAGTTCTGGCATTTTAGAGATATATTCACCACAATCATCAGAAACCTTTTGAATTTCAGAACGAACATGAGATGCTTCATGTAATCCCACTGCAACTTCCAAGTGAGCTACTTGTACAGATTTGCGTAGTGAATCATCTGAACTCTCTGTCTGTAAGATCTTGGCCCCTTCATTATTTTCTATTGATGTGATGCTAAGCAACTCCTTAATGTCTTCTTTATTGCCATTGACAACCATAGTAGGTATTGCTTTTGGGATTTCCACTTCTGTTTGCTTCTCAGCTATCACAGCCATGTCATCGTTCTTTTGGAGGACTTCAGATTTAATTCTGTTTGGGCTGGCTTTCTTACTGTTTGCATTCATGGTCTTCTGTGGCAAGGAATTTGCTTTTACGGGTGCCTTTTTAGTTTGGGCAGGCTTTGGTGGGACTGCTTCCACCTTTGGAGTTGTCCTAGCAGTGGCAAGACGATCAATGGTGTTACTCCTAATTACTGCTTTTTTATTCTCTTGGCTTGGAGGTTGGTCTTGGGGCTTTTCATGTTTCAAGGAAGATATTGTAGGTCTCTTTTCTGAAGGAATTCTTTTTGATGTCGCCGAAATGCTCCCACTAGCACTCCTTTCAGCAATTCTCTTCTGACGTTGCGCTAACAACTCCTCTTTTCTCTTCCTATTCTCCTCTTCCTACATGTATGTGGTTAAAATAGATAAAATAAGTAAAAGAATTACGATAAGAGAGAGAAATCAAGATCAATAAAATTTACCAAGCAACCTAAGATGGTTTTATATCATGCAAAATTTAGTGATCTATGCAGTTCTTTATAAAATTGAGAGAAACAAAAAGGAAGCAATGTAAAGCTGCGATTTGTCATGCAAAAGCAATTTATCCTCACATCCCTGAAGGCAATACCAAAATCATATATAGCATACCCTTTCAGTTTTGCTTTTCTGACTAACATTTCTGCCTCCGAGCGGGGGTTTTTTGGTCATTGACATGATGTCCGATCTGCTTTTTCCAAGATATGCGTTCGAAACCTTTGACTTTCTGTCACTTGTTACCTTACCATTAGAAAGAAGCTTGCCCTTGGAAGAATCTTTTCTAGCATCAGATTGCCTCCCATTGGCTTCAGCAGATAAAATATCCTCTCCATAATCCATTTGAGGAGTCCAAGATGACATAGGTTGCTCGGCAGATGAATCACGACCCAGCACCATGAAAAGATCATCCGGTTCATGGGCTCCAAGTGCTTCATTATCATTTTGTGAAATTTCTGACGTTCCATTTTCATATTGACTAGCATCAACTATGTCTGAAACCAAGCTAAGGTCTGTTCTCAAAAGTGAAGCAGATTGTTCGTCATCTAAAGGTCGAGCCTGGACCATGAATGAGTCATCGGCTAGAACTTCTTTCTTGTTTTTTTCAATGTGACAATATTCAGCAGTTACTGGAGATGCATAATCACCACCAAATGCTTTCAGTTCCATGTTCCCATCCTTGTTTGCTGACGTATCTATTCCTTTATTACCAAACCAATCTCCTTCCTCTTGGCTTGTAATAAGTGTAGCTTCAGTAAAACAATCAGAAACAGTAGCTCGGTGAGAGCTCCCTGTATCCTCTAATCTGTGGGAGAACAACAGCGCCTCATGCATGCCAGCTCTTCTTGTTTTAGGATAGGTATTCTCACCAAATTCAAAATTTCCAGTGCGAGATCCACCTTCATTAGCAGTTTCCATCTTCATTATAAGGAAGGAATCATTTGAACTTGGACGTTGCTTTCTTACTTCCTCCATTTGCAGGTCTAGTGGCAATGATCTTGTCTCCTCAGAGCTCTTGGTAACGAAGTACTCCTGTACGTTAGAAGGATGCAGATCAGCACTTGAAGAGTCTAAATCTTTGTCCTTCATGAGCAGGCTCTCAAAGGTACCCCAGTGATCCTTCCGAGGTTCACCCTCAAGAATCATACTTTTGTTATCCTTATCACTAGGATCATCCGACTCATTCATGGGGTGGCGATGTGACTTCTTATGATGACGAGAACTTGATTTATGACGTTTCTCAAATGAACCGACAGCTTCCTCTACCTGCTGCTTCAGAATTTCCCCATCAATGAATTCCTCTTCGTCAGATGTTTCCCCAGAAATGCTGCCTTTTTCTCCATCTCTCTTAGAAGTAATGTAGTTAATATTACGAATGACAACCTTTCTTGAAGACTTCTTCCCATGCTTTTTCCTATGAGCCTGCTCCACAGAAGATTTCTTACTGCCATTCTGCAGATTCTCATCAGATTCATTCTCTGAGCTGGAATCACTGGGGTCAGTGGAATCATCTTGGTTTGCACTCTCCAGGCTTTTCCCATGTGAAGATTTCTTTTTATTCCTTGATGAGGATTTATGTTTTTTATTATCATCAGTACTCCAATCATTATTGTGGCTAGAATTTTCCACATTTTGGGGCCATTGCATATTCCCTGGAAAATATGGAGAAGGAACCTGCATGCCAGGAAAAAGGTAGCCTTGATATGGGGGAACATGTTGATACATAGGACCTTGAAAATTGTGCATGTACGGCGGAATATGGCTCGCCCACGACATGTTCGGCACTTGACTTTTCGCGTCTGCCATTTGAATTTGGGCAGATGTTTGTGTGCTACCATCTGCAAGTTAATAGGTCAATAGCAATATTAGAAACAGAGATGCTGGATGTATGAATGGCAGCACTTGTAACCCAAATGCTCAGGCATGTACCTCAAATTGATCATTTACAGGTAAAAGAAAGTAGAGATATTCAGGTGTACCTTGGTTTAGGTCAAAACTCCCAAGACTTGTAGCTGAATCAGATGCATCTAATGAGCCACTTTGTCTCCCAACAGGACCACCAATTTGACTAGGGTAATTCTCCTCACCAGCTAGTATGATTCCAGAAGTCCCAACATAAGGCAAATCCAATCGAGATGCTTGCATTGCTGCAATTTCATCTATCCAGAGTCGATCTTGATTCTTTTTCTTGCATAATTCTAAGAAATTTATGCATGCTTCCCTGTGTGAAAATGGATACATCTCACATGCTAACTAAAATTATGAGTATAAGCAACTCTTTTAGTATAATTAGCTGAAAAGACATGTTCGAAAATAATTGGACAAAATAATCTGAATTGACCTTTATGAAAATTAGCCCCAAGCCCTGGAAACTCGAAAACAAGGTTAATACTCAAAAGAACACTTTTCTAGTCCACAAACAAGGCATGCAAATCACTGGGTTGCTTTTACATCATCCTCCAATTATCAGTTCATCCAGAAGCTCTAATCCCCTTAAATTTATCTCAATAGAAACCATTCAACCCAAAAGTTAAAGCTGGTGGGAAAAACTAGGGAAATATTATATTATTCTATGAGTTATATGGTGAAGGGAAATTCCATAATGTGATCTAATTAACAAAAGGAAAAAGAAAAAAGAAAGAAAGTTGCTATTGAAAATTGAATTAATATTTCTTGCTGACTGATAAATTTTGATGTCTCATATCCTCTCATACCTTAAACGGGAAGCTCCAAAAACATCAGCAAACGCAATGAGATCATGTATACAATCAATTTCAAAGCCTGTGACCAAAGCACGAGCATAAGCCATTGCTTGCTCTTTACGCAGGACAGCTTTTCTAGTTTCCAGAGCACGTTGCAGATGAATCCTGCTCATTATTCAGAAATAACTCATCAAGCAATCATATTTAGAGATCGGGAGTATATAATCAAATGGGTGGGTTATTTACTTGGAATTTTCCTCATAAACAGCAGCAGAATCTCCATTGCTATCTCTCATCTGAGATGAGGCATGATGATGAGAACTAAAAACCATCACTGCAATGTCTGAAACGATTTTTTGTAACAACATACCTTAGATAGGGCAAATGACTTCTGGTAGCTCCCACCACCACCTGCTATATTTTCCAATTATTGGAAGTTTGGTTAACATAATCTCTACAGAAAAGAACTTTTATATAACTATCATAGTCAGTTATAAATTGATGAAAACCTACAAGCCTTCATTTGTCAGATTCAGTTCAGTATTGATACATCTTCATTGCATGCACATTAACTAAAATCATGAAATAAGTCCTAAAAAAGCATATTAATGGGACAAGCATAGCAAGACTAACCACTCCTTTCAATTGTTAGTAATCTTAGCTTTACCTACACTCATGGATGTTAATATCTGGTAATTAATAGATTCAGAAGAAGGATTATACAAAAGAATCCTGAAATTATAAGGTAGGGGTTCGTTGACTATCGCCAAATTGTTAAGTTTGGCTTTGACTTTGATCACGTCAAGATAAACAAGGAATTATTAGTGCTAAAAACTTTTAAATTTCAGGCATACCTTCAGCATCTGCGATTGACAGCTCATTTGACTGAACTGAACTCTCAATCTGTTCTAATTCTCTCTCTATTGTTACAAATCTCTCAAGAACTTCTGGCGAGCTAACAAACCTCACAAATCTGTATTGAAGACAAAATGTCAGCCTCAAAATGATAAATCTCAGCCCGATTAACAGCTACAAGATTGATATTTTATTCAAAAAGAGAAACCATCAAGATTTTAGAGTTCAATAGAAATCCTTTTCCTCTTTCTGTTTGGTTGCTTTGGATAGCCATTGTCCGGGTGGAAAAATACTAAAATCCATCAAATCTAGAGAACAAACAACTCAACCACCATATGAAATTTCCTTTGTTTGGAAAGACTGATACGATGTTTATCAAGTGCATTCACCCAAATGACAAGGAAACACTTGATCCTGATTTAGATACTTTGTGACAGAGAAATCGGTCAATTTCAACGAGGTTTATAGGAAACTGTGGATTAATAATGATTCCTACGGACAAGAAGTTATAAATAGTTAAAAGAAATATTGTTCTTATCCCAATATCCAAAGAAAAAGCGAGAACGAAAGACAAGCTCTTAGTATATTCACAGCCAGCAGTAACGTGTTACCTCTGGAGAGTGGCTTTTGTGAACCAGGGGGCATTAGGCGACACAGGGCGGAGAGTAATCGAGTACCCACCTCTCGAAATTTGATCTTTGGCTGTTTTAAGGTGTGAAATGAATGGCTCAAGAAGGCCCGAGGCTAGCTGCTCATTCAAACCACCCGCAAAGATCACCAGCTCGCATCTTCAAGAATCAAAATTTCGGAAAACAAAATCAACCCAAAACGTGAAAAAATACACGCAGGTAAAATAAATGCAAAAAGCATAAAAATGTACCTTGTCCTGGTGGGAGTGAGTTGGAAGAGAACATGATCAAGAAGAGTTCTTGAGTCCATGTTAGTGCAAACCCTGATTAAGGGGTACGAAAATTTTAGAAAAGGAGTTCAAAGAAGCATTCTTTTCCAGAATTCTAGTGCAAATTTATTGCTTTTGTTTAGAAAGCAGTTTCTCAGAGAGAGAAATAGAAGACAAAGAAGGTAAGCACATGGGAACGTGCGATGTGTGAGTAAGAGAGAGACACAGAGTTAAATGAATGAATGGTGAGAAGAGAGAGAGGAGGCTGCATGATATGCTTTCTCACTTGTTTTGTGGGTCCTAAGTGAAGTCGTGCCGACAGGCGCGCTCTGTCTACTTCTTTCCTACTTCTTATAAATTATTATCACATCAGAAGAATCTGACACTTAACAAAAGAATTTAATCTGCAATGGTCTGGTGTTGGTAGTTGATGTAAATGTTTGAGCTTGGTTTTCTTATATATACAGAAAGAGATGGGATGGTTTTGGTCTTGTGTAAAATAGCTTAGTTAGAGAGGTGACAGGTCCCATTTCATGTTTTGCAGGATAAAACATTTGAGAGATGGTAAAGCTAAGTAGGCTTGGTATTAAAGGGAACAGACAGATCAGATCAGGTGACTGACTGCCTCTTCCCCTGCTTTGCTGTCATTGTGACAAGAAGCAATGCCAGTTAGTAGAGTGAGCCGTGAGGATTCGGCAAGGTATAATTTCCATTTTTCATGTCATAATGTCTGGAAAATAAAAGAAACAACATTAAATGGAACCTCATTGGCTTGCTCGTATAAAATTCACCTGAAAATTGTAAATTCTTCTCACAGCTAAGTTAAGCGTTACCTTTTCTTTCCATTCTTCTTGTAGAGATGCGATTTCAGGGTAGAACCAAACAGCACGAAAGACACTTTCTTGTTGTCCATAAGAATGCCGGTACAACAACTTTTGGAAGTCTCATGCAACTAATACATAGTAGACTTGAAGCAACTTCCTTAATTCTACCACGTAATTAAGTCAATGGCCTATTTTTTTAGTATTTCAACTGTTTCTCTAAACCAATGATGGTGACGGCAGATAATCATTGCCTAGTACATTAGAATAGAAGCTATGGTACTTGTTCTTTGTATGTTCATTTAGAGGTAATTAATAGATATTTTTGTTGCTTTCAAGGAGAACGGGAATCAAAGTACAAGGTTTCTCTGTATGAAAGATGACTGTAATTGTTCATCAACCTCGTGCATTAGGACATGTAGATGTGTAGGATGTTTTTAAAGTCAACCCCTCCACTTAATTGTATTAGGGTGTGATTGTTTGGGGCATCAGAAAATAGATATAGGTATGGAATGAAAATTGATGTTTGGTATAAACCTATCGTTGAAGGCCTAAAAGTTTCATTCTTTGGTTTTAAGCAATTCTCTATTTCTCTCGTAATTAAGAGAAATGGAAGAGAGAAATAGGAGTGATTGCTATATTTTTTATTTTTATATGTAGAGGATAGATAAAAGGTATAATTATGAACCAAATAATTTTATAACTAAAGCTTTAATTTTAATAATCAAATTGATGGAGAAATCAATTAAATAATTAATTATACTATAATTAATTAAAATATTATAATTAATTAATTAATTAAAATATAATTATTAATTAATTAAAATATTATAATTAATTAAAATTAATTAAATTATTAATTAAAATATTATAATTAATTAATTAAAATATTATTATTATTTATTTAATTACATTATATTTAATTAAAATATTATTATTAATTAAAATATAACTATTCATTAATTAAAATATTAATTAATTAAAATATTATTATTAATTAATTAATTAATTACAATATAATTAATTAAAATATAATTCATTCATTAATTAAAATATTGTAATTAATTAAAATATAATTCATTTTGTAATTAATTAATTACAATATTTTTTACAAACCAACTACTGTCAGTGTTAATGGTAATCATTCATTCATCTTAACCAACCATCATAATTATAATGATTATATCAATTCTCATCTTCCTTATATTCATTCTCGTTCTCATTCCTATTATCTTCTGTGAACCAAGCGCTCTTTAAAAATTTTAATGTTTTCGAAACTGAATCGAAAGTTAAACAATTAAAATAGAAAGTTTAAAGTTTAAAAGATTTAAACGATTTTAAACCGACATAAAATTGATTAAAGGTTACATAAAATCAAAGAATTTAAAAATAATTAAAAATTCTTTATTTATGAAAATTTAAAAATTTAATTTAAAAAAAGAATGTTAAATAAAAATTAATTAGTTTATTTTAATTTATAAAATTAATTAATTTACTACAATTATTTGATTAATTAATAAAGTGGTCCCTTTTAACAACAATAATTATTAAACTAATTCAAACCGCAAAATGAAAAACTGAAAAAATTAACCAGTTCAAAAATTTAACTATTAAACTATTCAAACTGGTTTGATTTTTAAAACATTATAAATCTAAACTGAACTTGAGGTTGATAACCTGAACTCAACCTAATTTAAATACCAAACTTACTTGTTATCACTTAGTACTGCTGACGCCTGCAACTAAATTAATGACAACTTTAACGGTGAAAAATGCAGTTAGTAAATAGTTTAAATCGTTTCCACGAAGAATTTTAATGGTAAATTTTAATGGTAAAAATCATACGAGATCAAAACTAAAACAAATTGGGGGTTTAATTCGCGTAAATTTAAGAAATTAAAAATGGCTAAAATAAAAAATTAACAAAAATAATTAGATTTGAAAATTTAGTAACTACATGTCAAATTATTTAAAAAATTCACTGTTAAAATTAAATTTACTTGACAATTTCAAATATAAACTTCATAATTAACCACATATCAATCTGAATTAAAATAATTGAACAGAAAATATCTTTTAAAATTTTTTTAATATCACAAAATATATTTAGATAATTTATCATAAATCAGATTACCATTCTTCACATGGGCCAGAGATCCAAATGCATAGAACTAAGTTTAATCCAGGCTTTGATAGTTCCCACTTAAAAACAAAGCCATGAAGAATACAAATCATATTTCCCAAAAAGAATTGATGTATTAATTGAAAATTCCACTTTTTAACCCCCCAAAAAAGAGAAAAACATTCAAACTGCATTTAAAACATTACAAAATTTGTTATCTCAGACCTAATAATAAGCAATTTAAAATAAAATTCTCATCTCATCTTTCGTCCCATCAAAACTTTGTTCAGTGCACCGAAGAACAACTGCAAATTCTACTTGTATATCTGCAAGCACTAAATGTAGAACTTACAGCCATATCAATATGAAGTTGATATGTTATTCAAGAATGGAGGGGTATAACTATTAATGACCCCCTATCTGATACACAAATCATCAGTACTTGGAAACTGCAGAGTAATTGAACTAACAAGGAACATACTTTCTCTTCTACCTAGTTAACGGAGGCACAGGCAATCCCATGAAGGATGCAGACGCTGATCGCTAATCCACATGTGGGATCACAGTTAGGAGACCACAGTGTGAATGAAAACACAAAACTTAGGGAATATAACTGAACTCTTCCGTCTAATTTACACCATTCATCCAGATCAAAAAGATATTCAACAACTTCGGAAAGGCGAAGCAGTAGGCCAAGAGCAGAAACCATTTCAGCAAGTTATTTATCAGTAGGTTCCTCACCTTTCTTCTGATATGCTGCTTCTAAGCATTCTTTAGCTCTATGAACCTTCGACTGCAGGTAAAAGCTCCCGCTCTGGGCATTCCGCTCAAACAAGGTGTCATATTTCTACGTGCAAGGAACATTTAACATAATCAGGACGACATTTAGAAATACTAAGCAGTACCCTGAACATAATGCAACTCCAGATACTGGTTAAATACATAGAAAACGATCTTCCTTTGTAACTAATTCTGATCTTTACCTGACAAGTTATGTTCCTCGAGTAATTCAGCATAACAAAAAGTTTGTTATTGTTAGTTATCCATACATTAAGTTGAAAGGAACACGTGATATAATAATTTGAAGCCCAAACATATAATGCATTAATAGCAGTTAACTCACTTTCATGTTTAAAGGGTACAAGGATATAAAAGTTGGAAGTATATAATTTCCACCAACACACGGATCACAGTAGTGGCAATACAAACCTTAACAATTTCTTCCCATGATGAATTCTCAGAAACACCTAAAATCTGCCTTGCCTCTGCTTCAGCCATGACTTTACTCCCTCTCCTAATATTCTGTACTGTTTCTTGGGCAACACCAGATTTTGAAGCATCTGGAATAGGACCAAATTTGTAAATCCCAATAATAAATGAGGTTTAAGAATACAACTGAAAAAGGAACTTAGCAGAATATAATGTCAACTCAGACAACTAATATTCTTAACACAGAATCCAAATAATTTTAAGTGCTGAATTAGGAAGGGAAACCATACTTGCAAGTGCCTGGCGATATGCTTGAGCAAACCCTCTCAACAGGATCCCAGAGCCCATTACAATCAAGTTTGCAATAATTTTTGCAGCCTGGAAAATGAAAAATTGAAGTTAAATCCATAGTCTTCCTTCTTTTTGAAATAGTATTCCAATCAAGATGACAAACTTGCATTATTTGAATTTTCTTATTTTAATCATATAACAGGAGGGTAATGGTTCGTTTCTTTTCGTATTCGGTCTTGTCACGTTAATTTTTTGGGCTTATTTCATTGCGTACAAAAGGATTTCAAGTTCAAAAGATAGCTTCAAAATAAAACAATGGTTTTAGGCTTTTAGCAGACAAATAATGATAGACTACATCTTCTCTTCCCAACCAATACTCCTAACAAACCAGTTTCATCCTTCTAATTGGAAAGGTAGAGACGATTAAGATTCGAGAAATGACAAAATGTCAAAGAGAAAAGTGACTGGCAATGGCGCATGTGCATCAAAGAGTAAGAAATATATGTTTATCATATTGGAAAATCTCAAGCATTGATATAAAGATACATTTATGCAAGTTTCCAGAACATACACTACCAACCTGTCATCAACCAAACTTAGAGCCAAAAATATTATTGTTCACATGGAAATAATATAAATTTCATATTACTACTTCAAAGAAGTCTATTGGATGCAGCACATCTAACCTGTTTGGTTAACCGAATCTTTCTTATGATCTAACCTCAATGCTTTATGACGCATGATAAACAAAACCATGCCCCGTAAACTTGAATTTAACCAACCACCATTATAATGTTAATCCAAAAATCGCAAGGTTTTCAAGTATCAACAAAATTCCGGCAGAAGGATTAAGGAGTCAAGAATAGAACAAAATCCATATTCAGAATTTGTGAATATCCATTCATTGTCAAGGTAACCACCTAAATCATGTGTTAGCCTTCATAAACAAGGACTCATAACGAAAAACACATGCTTCAACTTCATCTCTTCATTTTTGACTTAATAAACTCTTAGTGCACACTTGGGATTAAACCATGGTCCAAAATCGGTTCATGACTTGCAACAACACCTCAAGACAAAATATTTTCAACAACTCTTTACAACAATATTGACAGGCAAGGGCGGAGCTATCCCACTGGAGTCCAGAGGAAAAATAATTTTAATGAAAAATCAACCTAAATTTAGTAAGAAAATTTAATTTTATTGAAAATCCACTATTTAAAATTTTGAGCCACCGGACCCTATGCGTAGGTCCTCCCTAATGAAAGGCCTCAAGACTCCACGCCAACCATGATTATGAGAGAAGGAATGGCTTGTCACAGCCACATGATTTTGCAGCAAACCCAATTGATTATTCAATATAGAGCCAAATTTTCACCATAAACATTATAAAGGAAAACAAAATCTCAGACTAATTACCAGCAGCAATCAAGAATGTAACAATGCTTAAAAAATGAAAATACCATGTGTATGTTTATGTTAGCAGCAATCAGCAAACAGGAGACACCAGAAGCGCTGTATTGTACAAACCTACAACAGCAAGGCAGCAGAATTAGAAGAAGCTACACTATATTCCATACGAATACTGTCTAATAACATTACAAGCATCCCTTCACCGATAGTTAGGATCCTAAACCGAAGCCAATATTGCCAATAAAAAGGATTACTTACGGTTTCGGATCGGCTAGGTTAATCATAGAATATCCTAAACAAAGGATTACATATGTAGAAAATCCAAACAAGCACAGATACGGTATTTGAGATTAAGAAAAAGGAAATCTTTCAAGATTTTGATTAAGGTTTTTACCTAGAGATATAGCAGTATATGCACCTGAACCTAGCAACAGAGACCGGTTAAATTAATGAGGTCGAGGTGAACGGCGGCCGGAGAAGCGACTCCGACAGGCTCAACCGATGCAGAAGAGCTGAAGAGGCGGTGGAGACGGAAAACCACGATGGAGACAAAAGCTAGAAGAGGACGGACAAACTGTGTGAATAATGGTTTTGACGCCCAATCAAACATGTACGACGTCGTTGTTCCCTGTGATTCAAGAAAAAGAAAAAAGATTCAAAAAACGGGGCGAATAATGCTTTGACGACGTCGGATTAAGTTTCGTGTTTTTTATTTTTTCACTAGAAAGGTCTCAATTATAGAAAGACACTTTTAAGTCATTTACACTCAAATTAATTTCTATTCGAACCGGATAGATACTTTACGGAAGGTAAAAGTCTTATCTTAAATTTTAAACCGTTATCTACGTAATTACGGTTCGATACTACGAGCTCACTTAGTCCGGTCGTTTAATGCGAGGGACGGTCTATGACTCAAGAAAAAGAAGCAGCAGCAAAAGAGGAGATTAAAGCACGTAAGAGTCCAGTCATGCAGAGACTCGGACTCAAGAGATTGGCTACTCAGACCCCGGTAGCTGTAACAGCACAAGCTTTGTCTTCCAATGCCCTCGTTCCTTCTACTTCTTCTTCGTTAAGTGACGACGATACAGGTGCTCTCTCTTTATCTCCCTCGTTAAATGTACTTGGTTTATTGGAGTAGTCCTTTGATTTGGATTTTCGATACTCGTTCCGTGATAATTCGTTGTCGAACTCCATTTTCACATGTGTTTTGACGGTACACATTCCAAAATTTTGCAGACCCGGAAGTGTTTTGCCACCTTCTCGAGGCCTGCAAGCTCTCGTTGGATTTGAGAACTGCAGTAGAAACCCACGCGAAAATTATCAGATTTGGCTACGGAACTGACCCTTCTCTTGCGGCCCATCTCATATCAAGTTACGTGCGTTGCGATCGACTCAGACTTGGTTGTAATGTTGTTGCTCAAGTTGGGTCTTGGACTACTGGGTTGGTGGCTGTGAATAAGATTGTCCGGAATCTATTGAATGGTGGGGAATATGGAATCGCCAAAAGGGTGTTCGATAAAATGCCTAATCGAGATGTTGTTACGTGGAACTCCGTGATTGGGGGTTATGTTACGAACTCACGCTATGACGAAGCGTTGAGATTGTTCCGTAAAATGCTTAGTTCAAATGTTGAACCTGACGGTTTTACGTTTGCTTCTGCCATGTCTGCTTGTGCAAAGCTTGGGGCTCCTAATTATGCTCAGTGGGTGCATCAATTGTTGGTTGAGAAAAGAATTGTTGTGAATCATATTTTGAGTGCGGCATTAATATATATGTACGCATCATGTGGTAGAATTCAAGCTGCTAAGGACATGTTTTATAGCGTTCCACGCAGTGATGTTTCTATTTGGAATTCTATGATCAAGGGGCTGGCAGTTCATGGGTTAGCTTTCGATGCCATAGAAGTGTTTTCAAAGATGGAGATGGAAAATGTTTTACCTGATTCCATAACTTTCCTGGGGATTTTAACAGCGTGCAGTCATTGTGGTATGGTCAGAGAGGGAGGCCAATACTTTGATTTGATGAGGTTTCGTTACTCAATTCAGCCGCAGCTCGAGCATTACGGAGCTATGGTTGATCTCTTTGGTAGAGCAGGGCTTATGGAAGAGGCTTATGCCATGATTAAAGCGATGCCTATGGAGCCAGATGCCATCATCTGGAGGGCACTTCTTAGTGCTTGTAGAACACACAAATGGGCAGAACTTGGCAAATTTGCAATCGAAAACATCTCACGTCTCAGGAGTGGGGATTTTGTCCTGCTATCAAGTATCTACTGCTCTCAAAGCAGATGGGAATGTGCACAGGAAGTGAGAGAAACGATGAAAAAGAAGGGAGTCCACAAAGTTCAGGGAAAGAGTTGGTTTGAGTGGGCAGGTAAATTCCACCAGTTTAGTGCAGGCGATAAATCTCATCCTGAATCAGAAGCAATGTACAAAGTGTTGGAAGGGTTGATGAAAAGGACAAAGCTGGAGGGTTTTGTGCCCACAACAGATTTGGTTATGATGGATGTTTCTGAGGAGGAAAAGGAGGAAAATTTGTACCATCACAGTGAAAAGTTGGCTTTGGCCTATGGAATCCTTAAGACTAGCCCTGGAACAGAAATTAGGATCTCAAAAAACCTTCGGGTTTGTTATGACTGTCACAATTGGATTAAAATGATTTCAAGGATGTTAAACAGGGTTATTATCATAAGGGATCGGATTCGTTTTCACCAGTTTGAAGGTGGTTCATGTTCTTGTGCAGACTATTGGTAGTCAGCTGCTGCAAGCTTGGTAAATATATAAAAGTTGAACCTGGAACGATTCATGATAAGCAAAATTACAGGTAGTAGTCTCTTGATAAATGCCTTGACTGCAAAAAGTACAGAGATTTACCTGGCCTAAAAATGAGGCAAGTAGATAAATGCATTGCTTAGACGCATTTTTTTAACCAAGGTGAAAAGAGTCAGAGTTGATTTGTTGCTTGAAGCAGAGGCCAAGATCAACAATGTGGGCTTCCCTTGAAAGTTGAAGCATTCAAAAACTTGCTTCCACTTCTGAAATTAGTGTTGGGTGAAATGAAGGTGATGTCCTGCAGATTATTTATCAGTACCCTAACTGAAATTACTTAATTAATTAGCATGGGCATTGCTGCTTTGAATAAAAAATGATTCATTGAGCCATTTGCACTGTTAAAGAATGAGGATACCCATTTGAATTGACAATCATTGTCTGGCTTGAATGTACCAATTATACCAATATATGTTTGATCAGTATATTAACCTCGTAGTCTGAGTACATGAATATGTTACTTGTACAAATCGAGGTTTAAGGCACTGGCAGTTTGGACCTGGCATTAAGCAACTCGTAGCACATGCAATGGGTCACAGTATGGACCTGAAAGCAGCTGTGGATTACCCCTTTATACTAGGACCACTGTGATTGTTTCAATTTGGTGATCCTGGAAATCTGAGTTCTCCAACAATTCAGCCTCTCTGACAGGTTAGCTGATGTGCTGATTAATCTTGCTTGTCCTTTAATCTTATGAGAATTCTTTAAACTTAACAAATGATGTTTTGGTCATATTGCATGAAAATGAACAACAGTGTTCTCTCTCAAACTCAACCATGCAAAACTAATAGTACTATTGCATATGTGTTTATTAGTACATTATTTTTGTTCTCCCATTGACTGTTTTTGGTTATACTTCATGGATTGGAACTAATGGCAGTTGGCCTCCATATATCTCTGGGATTTGGCTTTCTTCAATGTCTTCCATTAACGTTGATTTCAGCAGCTTCTCCTCGACAAATACTATCTATCAGCATGCACAGAGAGAGAGAGAGACAGAATCAATCGGTAATTCTTTCTTGAACAATTTAAATGACGATTTGTGGACATCTAAAACATCCATCGTTCTACGTGTAGGCATGCAAGTATGTATCCAAGGTAGATGTTATGGATCCGTTACAAGTTGTATACATAATTTCGGCAGCTTCCATATAATGTATCACGCAATACCCTTTGCATATATTAACTGCATATTACAATATGTGATGTTTTCCCAAACTAAACATAAATAGGCATAACAAGCGAACATTACCTTTTCTCTGGTACGTTGGTCGATGAAGGGCCAAACAATTTTCCACACGGACTTGAAGATGTATGGCGCGTGCACAATATACACTTTTCCTAGTCTTTCTGGGTAGTAATCCTGAATTGCAAGGACCAACTTTCCAAATGTGGTAAGTTTCACAATGTATGATCAGTTTATGCAGGAGGGTAGTTGAAACTTTACTCGTAATTAGCAGCTTTTATCGTATTTGTACAGTACCTGCACAATGGACAAAGCTGCAAGGTATCCTTTAATGTCACTGTTAGCATATCCCCAGCCTCCAAGGTCCGCAATGACTACAAACTTCTCCTGGTTTGATGGCATCCTGATAGAAATACAATTGAGTCAAATATCAATCCAAGTTTTTGTGGGTGCTTTCATTACGTCTAGGCAAAGCACACACTTTTCAGGAGAAAGCTGATTGATAGGATCAGAATTACCTGGCACACGCTTTGTCCAGGCCATAGACGATGAAGCCTGTGCATATAAGCAGGACAACGCAGTGTAAGGTGACAAAGCAATTGAAGCTATGGGAACATATATAGCTTCAATCATTGCATATAACAGTAGATACAATAATAACAATAACTCAATAGACTAGTTTTAAAAAGTTAAATTTAGATCAGATTTCATCAACTTGAGTTTGAATTTGATCTGTCTAATCAATAAGGATAATTTTAAAAGTATTTTCAATTCAGAATATTTTAAAAAATATATTTAAGTAATTTAAAATAATATGTATATAAGCAAAAAAAAAGGGTTCACGATCATTTTATAGTGCTAAAATGTATAAAGAACGAAGAAAACTAGTGCCTGTAAAATGTTACTACATACGCTTAAATTCATGTACACCGTCTTTGCTTTGAAAGTGTCTTGCTCCTAGAACAACTATGATAGGCTGTCCCTTCCTGTCCGATCCTTGCAAGAACATCTTGTTCTGTGCAATCTCATTTTGGATCTCTGATGGAAGAAATGAGCCATTTGGAAACTCTCGTCTCCATTTCAGGTACTTGAGGAGCATGACAGAAGCTTTATCTTCGTCCAATTGACGAGCTCTCAGAAATCTTCTCATTGTCATGTCATCTACTTCCTGAGTTGACACAGAACCAGACACCAAAACCTTAACGATGTTGGAGACTGTGACAGTAACAGGAACAAAAATGAACATCAAAAACAGTAAATAAGCTAAGAACACCAAACTCCACCTTGGAAGATGGATCTTCCCTTTGAACATAGGCTCTCATGAGGTCTACTCTCTTCTGCTCCAACTCATTGGTGTTCCTGTCATCTTCTTCGTTCATGGTTGAAGCTCTGCAGAACTCCACAAGATCACTTGCATCAGACCACACGGTCAATTTCATGGTCCTTTTTGTGTTTCCGACCCAATACGAAGTTATGAGAATCCCAATTGCATATTCTGACCCCACTCTTGAATTTACCGATGGGAGCTTCAAGGTTAAAAAGAAAAGCAATATAAGAAAAAGAAAAGTTTACAACCTCAACCTCAAACAAAGACTTGGGTAGTAAGATAAACATTTGGCATCCAAAATCTTTGGAGTTAACGCTGACGCGAGTTACTGTTCTGTTCAATTCTGATTACGTACTTTCGGGAGAGTCTGGCCGGAGTGGTTGCCCCTCTGCATGGCTGCCTCCGATTCTTCACCCGGGTCTTTATATTCTTTAGGAGGCGCCAGTTGGCCTCCGGGAGTTGCTCAGGCATGATGCGGCTGGCGCGTTGTATTCTAGAGGCTGACGTTTTCTTTTTTATTTTCGTGTTTTCCTTTCCTTGTAACAAAAAAAGAGAGCAAATAATGTAGTCAAATCTAACCCACAAAAAGAAAGGAAATGATTCTCTGTCTAATATTATGATGTCTTATTTTGTTCCATAAATTTTAGCTATTTATTTATACGGGTTTCACGTTTATTTATGTGACACGGGTCTCACATAAATAAATGACTGAGATTCTTGAGACAGAATAAAACACTATAAAATTGGACAGAAGATCTGAACTCCAAAAAGAGAGGTTGGTCTTCGCTTGAGTAAGATCAGGATTTGAGTCTCGCTTATATATGTAATTGTGTTAAATACTTGGTATTAGTGCTAAGCCATTTTTTGGGATCTTATAAGATACGAGTGGAGATTAATTTGAATGTGGTAATATTTTAAAGGTCCCACCGACAGTTTGAGTCCACCCCAAACACTTCCTTAGTTAACAAAAAAAGAAGAAAGAGAGACAGGCTAATAGTAGAACAGATTAATGTGAGTTCATGACAAGTTTAAATAGGAATTCTAGGAGTGGCAACTACTTTTGAGTCTAGTCTAATCTGTAATTAATAGACTTGGTCTGACTTAAGGGGTGCTGGATTAATGGATACGAGAAAGAAAGGAATAAATAATGAATGAAAAATAGTTGCTTAGTAATATATTATCACTACATAAATAATATTTTTATATATATTCAAGTTTGGACTATTACTCCGTACCTTTGATTATGAGAAAAACGAAAGTCATTTTATTAAAAAAACAAAAATGTCACGAGCATGACAGAATCGTGACACTTGGAAAACGACATTTTGAATGATTAAATTATATTTTAAAGATATTATGTGGCTGATGATACGTGGATGCAAGTAGTTGCAAAAATATTTTTTTCTTAAAAAATTAATAGAAAGGAAATACTGCAAAATACTTGATTTTAAATATTCTGTCATTATAAATGGGTGTATAAATTAAATATAATTAATTACAATATATTAAAATTATATTAAAAAAAACAAAAATTAATAATTTTTTATTTCTCAATATTTTTAACAAACCAATCACTATCAATGATAATAGTAACCATTCTTTCGTCTTAACTAACCATCATAATTATAATGATTATAACTATTCTCATTCTTTACTATATTCATATAAATCATATTTCCACACCCCCTTAATATGACTTCAAGTTGAATTAAGGTTTTATTTAACTAACTTAAATAAGGTATGTATATCTTGTCATTATTACGATAGACATTTTTTTAAAACCATACTATCTTTTTTTTGGCTTCTAGAGAGTGATTATTAATAAATAAAAATTCAATTGATTCAACTAATTCAATCGTAAAAATTTTAAACTTGGTCAATTTTTCTATTTAATTAACTTTCCAGTTCGACTTATCTTAATAACTTAATGTTATTAAAAACTGATCAATTTATTAATTTCTTAGTCAATTTTTATAAAATAGTAGGTTTTTATAAATTAAAATAAATAAATTAGTTTTTATTTAACAACTTCTTTTTAATTAATTTTCAAATTTTTCTATAGTTAATAATAATCTTTGTCAATTATATTTTAAATTCTTTAATTTTTATTCAATTTTCAGTCAGTTTTATGATAGTGTATTAATATTGGTTGATCTTTTTAAACCTTAAACTCCTTATTTTATCATATTAACTTCAGATCTGATTTTTAAAATATTAATAATTACAATAAAGCAAATAGATGTAGATCAATATTTTGGATTTCAGTATACTAATTATAAAAACAAATTGTGATAATTTCCAAAAAAATTGGTTGATAATTTGACTGAGAGAAATTTAAGATGGGGGTTGGATTTATTGATTGTTCTTGTGATTGATGGTCCCAAGACGTAACCAATTTTCTTAACCAAAACGTTTTTTCTATGTCCATTATAAATGCTGACCTATATAGTCTTTTGTGATCTGGCTGGCTTAGGGTACATATCATTTAACACAAGACACAGACAGCTTTTATAACGATGGTTTAAAGGTAAATACCAATACCTTAATTTTTAAATAATTTTTAATATTTTATGAGAATTCAGTGAGAATTTTAATATGATAATATCAAAAATTAAATTATACATGCTAAAAATTAATTTTTTAATTATCAATTATGATGTAAATAATTAATTTTTATATTACATTTTTAATGTTCATATTTTATATAGTATATTAGAGTTATTTTCATTAAGATTTTGAGAAACTTGCTATATTCTAGTTAAAATATTTCTATTACATATTTATTAATGTTTTAAAAGTCGGATCGAACATCGAATCGGTTAAATAAAAAATTTAAGGTTTAAATGTTTAATCGATATTAAACCACTGTAAAACTGTTATATAATAAATAAGAAGTAAAAATTATAAGAAGAAGTAAAAATATAGTATAAAATAAAATATTTTTATTGAAATTTAAAATGTACTAATAATGCTTATTAATATATAATAAATTTAATAATTTAAACTAAGATTGAATCTAATATAAATTTTAAAATAATAATAATAATTGTATTTTTATATTATTATTTATTTAAACACTCATGAAAGTTAAATTACATTTAAAGAAAGTCAATACGAAGAAAGTCTAACTTTATTCTAACTTCTTTTCTTTTTTTTGTTACAGCGGAAAAAAAACCTAAATTACATCCTAACTAACGCAGAGATCTGCGGTACAAAACTCCGTGCTAATCATGGTGTAGGTGAGCCATGACTAGAGTCAGAGGCTCCTGAAGAATATGGAGTCCTAGGCTTGATAGCGCGGCGAGATAGGCCAGACTCTCCGCACACTGATCCTCTTCACGATACACGTGCTGAACCTTCACCTCCCATGCTTGGTGGAGTAGGCCACGAGTACTTATCACCAAGAAAGAATACTCAGTCGATTATATAATAGAAGAGGAGAGAATATTGATTACCTCTAACGAATCTACTTCGACGATCACTCATCGATATCCAAGCGTCCAGGCCAGATTAAGTCCTGATTGGACTCCCCAGAGTTCGGCAGCTATCAGCGAGGCCCTTCCAATGTGGTAGAGAAATCCCCCTCACCACTGACCATGACAATCCCGAATCAATCCTCCAGTAGCAGCAATGTTTGGCTCGTGTTTTACCGCCCCATCGGTATTTAGTTTGACCCACCACTCCATCGGTTTGGTTCAACCTGTAAGATGACCGGCAGGTAAACCTTGATCTCTATAGGCACAACTTTCCACTACCTTTGCTCTAACTATCCAATTGGCGTAGTCCATAATTGCCCTGGTCTCGTTTGCTGGCCACTCAAAATCAACTTCAAATATGCTTTTGTTATGCCATTGCCACAAGAACCAGCAGGCGACTCTATAGATTATAGTCCAGTGAATCTGCTGCAGTTGAGATTGTTTCGTAAGATTTGATTTAACTTACCTCTCTATATCTTGATGAAAAAACTCCGTGTCAACCACTACTGAGGGAAATTTGCACCAGAAAACTTTCACTTGTCAGCAGCCTCGAAGAGCATGCAAAGTGGACTCTTAAGTCCCGCAGAAGTGGCATCTACTATCCATAGTGAGATGTCTAACCACTCGTTGGTAATTGGTTAGTAGCTTTTGCTTCGCCATTAACCAAAGAAATGTCTTAATCTGTCGTGGGCCTGCCCATTTCTAGATTGATTCCCAATAGTTGTTAGACTCAGGCGTGGTATTGCCTTCGATAAATCATAGGCTGAATATGTTGAAAATCTTCCATGATTTGTTTGTCCCCAAATAATTACATCTTCCGTTGTGTTTGCTGAATTGATATGAATCGTCGCTATATCCAGACAAACTGTGGAAGGGAGATACTGCTGAAACAGGTGCCACTGCCAGAGACCGTCTTCATTCGTGAACTCCGTAACTGTGGCGTAAAGAGTGCTTCCAAGAAGTGGAGTGGTCACCACTGAAATAAGTGGTCCCCTATCATTTGCCCAATTATCCAACCAGAATAACACCTTTCTCCTATTACCCAGTTCCCACCTTATGCCTTGGCAAACAAAGTGCCAGGTTGCGGAGATGCCTCTCCAGATAATGGAAGCCCCCGTTCTATCGAGAGTGAGAGGGATATAGGTGGGGTCTAGTCGATATTTAGCCCTTAATATACGAACCTAGAAAGCTATGGGTTGTGTGATCAACACCCAACCCAGCTTAGTAAAAGTACATAGTCAAAACCCGCTTTCTTGGGTTGACACATTGCCTCTCATTTGACGAGATGCATCTTCTTATGTTCGCACGTTGATTCCTAAATAAAATCTCTCATGGTGCACTCCAACTCATCGCAAAGTTGTCTCGGGAGGCGTACTATTTGCATTGTGAAAATGGGGAAGTTTAAAATAATTGATTGAGTTAAGGTAACTCACCTAGCTAGAGACAAAATCTTTTCTCGCCATCCTGAAAGTTTCTTGCGAGCATTATCCAAGATATGCTGGTAGGTACGTCTCGTGGTACTCTTATGAATCAGTGGGACTCCTAAGTACTTCCCAAGATTATTCATACTCGTGAAGTTCAGGATTTGGTTGAGTCTCTGCACCGAGGTTGGGGAGACATTTTTGGAGAAAAAAATCTGAGTCTTCTAAAGGTTGACTTTTTGTCCTGATGATTTGCAAAACACCTCCAGGGTTGTTGCTACTATACGCGTTTGGGACTCCGTGGCTTCAGCAAAAAGGACTAGATCATCTGCAAAAAATAGATGAGATATTGGCGGTCCTGTAGAGTTCAGTTGTATCGGTTTCTAGAGTCCTTCTACCACCGAATTTGAAATTAGATGTCCTAGCTTTTCTATGCACAACACAAAAATGTAAGGCGATAGTGGATCTTCTTGCTGAAGACCTCGTAAGGGCTTAAAAGGATTCATATGAGTACCTTGCCAAGCGACTTATATAGTAACTGTTGTCACACACTTCATAATGACATAAATTAGTTGATCTGGAAGTCCAATGTTTATTAGTGTGTTCTAAATAAAATCTCAACGGAGTCTATCATAAGCTTTTTCCAAGTTTACCTTGATCGCAAAATAGCTGATCTTCCCCTTTTTCTTACGCATCGAGTGGATGACTTCCTGAGCTATACTGATATTATTGGTAATTTGCCCGGCTAGGAATAAAGCTGCATTATGTCTCCTCCATAAGATGCTCCATCTAATTCTTTAGTCGATTCACAATGATTTTTGAAATAATCTTATAGAGTACAGTGCAGAGACTAATCGGACGGAAATGAGACGTATTAGTAGGGGTGGGGATTTTAGGAATCAAAACCAGGATGGTTTGATTTAAGTCCTCTTCCCACCGTCCTAGGCTAAAAACTTCCTTAATGTAATCCACTACTTTGGGCCCAACCTGACTCCATTGTTTTCAAAAAAATAAAGCATTGAGTCCATCATCCCTCCGGAGCTTTATTAGGATTCATATCGAAGATCACCTTTTTAACTTCGATTTCATGGATCGGTTGATTTAGGTAACGGATCCCATCCTCTGAGATGGAAAGGAAAGCACCCGAGATTGGAAAACATGGCATAGTTCCTTCCTCGGCAGTATAAAGACGAACCAAAAATTCCTGGCGATCAGACCCAGTTGATTCGGATATGATATCTGAATGCCATTCGAATCGATAAGACGCTCTATCTTCATCCTCTTTCTTCTAGTAAGGGTAAGGGTGTTTCAGTATCTAGTATTCCGGTCGCCTTTCGAGATCCATTTACATCGGGCTCGTTGGTGCCAAAAAATTTCTTCCTCGCAAAGTACTCGGGTCAGATCCTCACTCAGCTTGTCCTCCAAAGTGAGTAAAGAATTCGAGTTGCTAACTGCCAGTGCCCTTTGAATTCCCTCCAGACGTGCTACTAGTCTTTCTTTCCTATAGAAAATATTACCGAAATCCAGTTTATTCCATCTCAAAAGATGTTTGGAGAAAGTACTTAGTGATTTACTCATCATCTCCTCAGCAGGTAACCAATGCTCCGTTACCACATCATCAAATCTGGGGTGTGTGAGCCAAGCATTCTAGAATCTAAAAATTGGGGCTCCTGTTTTTCTTGGAGATTCTCTGTGTAAATGTATCAGCATGGGACGATGATCGGATCCCATAAAGGGTAAATGGTGATTCACCATTTGAGGAATCTCCTGAAGCCAAGTTGTTGAGCCAAAAACTATATCCAATCTGGCTTGGATCATTCCTTGTCGCCACGTAAATTTGGAGCCTATAAAGCCCAGGTCATGAAGCCCACACCCGTGCACCCAATCTTGAAAAGATTTGTTTACTACTCTTGTTGACCTGGCCCTTCTGCGTTTATTCGTATGATCTAGTTTTGCATTGAAATCCCCGCCTACAAGCCAAGGTCTACGGATGGAAATTTTGATCCAACTTAAGACCGGCTAGAGAAGCTTTTGAGAAGCCATTTGTGGGCTATCATAGACTATTGTAAAGTTGAATTCACTAGAATCATATTTGACGGTGGTGTGAACGAATTGTCGATGAGCAACGACTACTGCTATATCAAATTCTGCCTTCCATAAAAGCCAAATCCCTCTCGAGAATCCTACGGCTTCGACTCCAAAAGAAAAATCGAAACCTAAAGTATGAACTACTACGTTAGCCCTAAGACCACTAATATGGGTCCTAGCAAGACTAAAATACCAGGTTTATACGTACATAAATAATTACACAGGATGGGTAAAAATCTAGGTCCTCCTATTCCTTGACAATTCCAAACGATAATCGACATAATTATATTCAAAAGGAAAAAGGACTACTTTATGACTGTAAGCTAGATGTGCGTGCTGCAGGATCGGCCTGGATGTCTACATCCAGTGTCGACAGTGCAATCTCCTCATCAGGCCGCTGCTGGTTTAAATCCTCCGAGACATCTAACCCGGTGCCTAGGTCTGAATGTCTAGTAGGAGGAGTTGTGTGGCCCTCTCTAGTAATACAAACCACCTCCTGATCCTCGATTCCTTCCATAAGCTGGAGGTGCTCCTCAACACCCGAATCGCTATCTTTGATAATTTGAGTATCACAAACCATTTCTGTGTGTGAGGGGATTTCAATAGCTAAATGCTTTTCCTGTGGGGAGGGTTGGATTTGAATTTGAAGGACAATAGACATCCCTTTGTCTGAGGGATTTCGGGCCTGGGAAGTTTCTCCCCTAATTAACTGAAATGGGCCTGCCCGTGTTCCTCTTAAATTCTTCTTTGGATTGCGTTTAGGCCCATTTGTTTTCAATATGGCCCCCTGCTGTGGTTGCTTACCCTTTCCTAACACTGCGTCCACATTAAATCGCTGTACAGGTCCAAAGTGGTTGCTGGGAGGTGGGACCGCCTGACTTACTTCACCCTCTTTAGCCTTATCGTCCTGTTCTGCTAATAAAGAGTACCTCAAGCCCCTGTTTCGTGTCACCTGACGATCACGTCCAGCCTGAGTCGACTGTTGCATGGAAGGACACGGGTCTGTCAGAGATGAATGTTGCATAGAAGGCCGTAGGTTTCTCCTCTAAGCCTGCGTCCAAGGGTCATACCCATTGGAGTTGCCTTCCATTGCTTTCCCGCCCTTTACTGATTCTGCGTTCATCGTCTCTGTCGGGCCTACACTGATCGGTGGGTGGAGAGTGTCTGGTGGCGAGGGATGACGTTGTGGGTAGGTTTTTGTGACATGCGTAATCCTCCCACACGTAAAACATAGTTGAAGTAAACCTTCACATGCTATCCGAAGGGTCTCACTGTCTATCTCCACACCGTGTCGCAACAGGGAGCTCAGGTCCACATCCACAGTCAGGTGTGCAAATTTGCCCCGTTTCGACTTCAATGTAGCTTCATCAATACGCACGGTCGTCCCTACCAGATTTGCTATAGCTGTTAAGATCCAAGGGTGGTATCTTGCTATGGATAAATCAGGGACTCGTATCCACACCACCCCACGATTAACCTGGCCTTGAGAGGGACGGAACGACTACACCCAGCGTTGAACCCAAAGCATCTGCCCAAAGATGACCCAGGGGCCTTGCGTCAATGCCTTGAGATAGTCTTCGTCTTCCTTAAATCGCACCAGGAAGTAGTCGTTGTCTAGGTCTATGATTTTCATCTGTCCTTTTGGAAGCCACATGGTCTACAGACGCGAGCTGAGGAGGCGATAAC
This sequence comes from Erythroxylum areolatum, assembly GCA_024520975.1. Lineage (NCBI taxonomy): Eukaryota > Viridiplantae > Streptophyta > Magnoliopsida > Malpighiales > Erythroxylaceae > Erythroxylum > Erythroxylum areolatum. The sequence goes on from JANIJH010000007.1 coordinate 55,020,138, forward strand.
CGATCCGGCGTCCAAGCAGTTTGATGACTACGGCCTTAGCCCACTGGTTGTCTACCTTAGTCTTAAGATTGTGAGAGAGTGTGATTCCCCCTCCTTGGTCCCTAGACATTTGAATGTCACCTTTTTCTATTTCCATTTCGTCCTCATCATGCAAGTTGCCGACGTCGAAATTCATGGTAGCCATTACTTCTCCAGTCACCGCTGCGCTATAAGTTGGCTTAGGAAGGGAAACAGGTTCGTCCTCCCTCTTTCGGGTGCGACCCCTTTTAGCTAGTTGCCCCTCGTATTTAGGGGACTCCATGTCTCAACCAGGTTAACAACCGAGTTATTTAACCGGTGAAAAACATCCCAGAAGTAAGCTGCAGATAACGTGAAACTAAACTTCTAACTACTTGCTCTGTAACATCTCAACCAGAATCTACTCGTCTTTCATCGCTAAACAAACACCCTTCTTCTTTGCGCATTTCTTCAAAAAGCTTCATTGATTATACTTCTTACTTGTGCTGTGGAGCTTGGGAGGAGTCAATCTACTGAGAGGATTTCAGGTTTTTTTCTCTTCATTTTTGTTTTGTCTTTCTTGGATAATTTTGTTTTAAGTTATTTGCTCGATACAGTGTTTCAGTAGTTGATAGGTGCAATGGTTTATTGGAAGTTCTGGCCTTTGACAATGACAGAGTTCTATTCGTCCAAAGTTAGGGTTTTGGCTAGTCAAGAATGCGTTGCATGCGATTCGTGGATTAGGTTATGAACATTTTTGGATCTGCCGACCTGTATACATTAATTTTTGTCAAAAAGAAGCTCCGGAGATAGGTTTAAACGTAAGTTATCTATGATGATGAAGAATTGGCAATGGATATAGTGTTCTGGTCCAAAAGATAAAGGCTATGTAGCAGATAACAGATGGAAACACTGATAGTACAATGGTATGCATTTGTGTCTAGTTTGGCTCAGGGTAGGCGTACTTCGGATTGAAATAGTTGCTTGTGCTATTGGAGACTAATTTAGGGAGGTGAAGTAGGATAGTCATTCCTGTTTCTCTTTTATTGGCTTGGAGGACAAGATAACATAATATATATTTGCTGTTTTAGTGTATATTACTGATGATAGGTAATTTAACCGAAAGCCTTTGGTTTGGTCTGTGTGATTATGGTGTTGAGTATATACATTGACTCACACATACAAATAAATACTGAGGTGATTAACTACTTGTTGAAAAAGAAGAGCTTTTTGGCCCACTATTTTCACATCAGGTGGAACTCAAAAGTTTAAAGTGCTGAACTGCATAAAAGATTCTTGTTTATTAATCCAAGAAGTGGGAGTTTAAACTGTATTAAGCCACAAAAATTATTCAAGAGTTGAGTAATGATCAGCGAGAATTGAAACATAGAGGGCACCTGGAGTTGATCATCTATAGTGTCTCCTTATAAAAAATCTGATCAAGTCCTTCCCTGGAGATGGTTTACCTTCCCATCATCCAGCTATGCACTAGATGAATCTTGGAATGTGTTCTTTCACACGTAAACCCATGCTTATAAAGTTTTTTTTTTGTTTACAAAGGAAAGAAATACAAGATTAACTCAATGTTCTAGAATACAACGCTCCTTGCGTATCTCTGTAGAAAAGCTCCTAGACGCCCAATGGAGGCTTATGTAGGATATGAAGACCCAGACTTAATAAGATTGCGAGAGTTGCCAGGCTGTCGGCGCACTGATTCCTTTCGCGAAAGACATGCTAAAATTGTACCTCCTAAGTTCGGTGTAAAAGCTCTCGGATTCCTGTCACCAAAAAAGTATCCTCAGTCAGTACTATGCGAGAGGCAGAGAGAATATTAATGCCATGCTTATAAAGTTGAGAGTATTGAAAGTTAGGGATGAGCATTCGGGTAATTCGGGCCCAATTTTCACTGTTAGGCCCGGCCCGAATTACCCAAAAAAAAAATTCCCTTAGCCGGCCCGGCCCGAACTCGAACTTTCAATTACCCGAACTTACCCGGCCTGATTTACCCGAATTACCTATTTACCCAACTCGATTTACCCAAATTATCCCGGCCCGATTTACCCGAATTATCCTAATTATCCTATTTCATAATTCTTTTAAACCTAATTCAGGTAATCGGGCCGGCCCGAATTTTTTCGGAGTTACCCGACCCGGCCCGAACATAATTCGGGTAATCAGATCGGCCCGAATAATGCTCACCCCTATTGAAAGTGACATAGTTATCCATGCTACCAGTGAGGTTAGGGATGGATGGCAGCGGGCTGGACAAGGCCTACTTGGCTTGAAAATTTCTTTTTTCCAACTTGGGATCAAAAAGAGATCGTCTTGGCAAAATATAACAAAATGATATCATTTTGGTTAATCAATTATTAAGCATCGAACAAAATGGCATCATTTTTCTTGAATCAGTTTGGGCTGGAGTCCAGGTCGGGAGCTTGGTTAACTCAGGCCAGTCCTATTGACTTAAGGCTTGGGGGAAAATTGCCATCCCCAAGCGAGGTTGAAGCCATCAGCAGAGGGAGGTGTGTGAAAATGCTGAAAGACTTGGGTGAGTTTCATACCATAAGAAAGTGAACCATGTGAACTCATTTGAAACTCAATCTGGCCATAATAGTAAGAATGAAGTGGCTTATGTGGAAGGTCTTGTCAATTAGATTGTTTTACTCTTATCTTGCACTCAAAAGGTGAAATCGCCCACCCTAGGCATCCCCACACCCTGGCCCGACAGAGTTGTGAGGAGGGTAAATTACGGTTTAATCTCACTTAGCTTATCAGAAAGGCGGCCTATTGCTCGGTGCGCATAAGGAGCTACCACATTGGATGAACTCCCACACTGCCGCTACCGAGACTTAAACCTGAGACCTTGCATTCAACTTTCTTTCTAATAACTAGTTGAGCTACCCATATGGGCTTATTTCACTCTTATCTGGCTTGTAGGTAGTGTTGCCTTGCTGGTGATGTTTTGGAAGATGAGGTTAAAGGTTTTTGTTTATGAACTTCCTAGCAAATATAATAAGAAGATTCTACAAAAGAATCCAAGATGTCTCAATCACATGTTTGTAGCTGAGATTCATATGCATTGTTTTCTCTTCTCTAGCCCTGTTCGAACTCTCAATCCTGAGAAAGCTTATTGGTTTTATACCATACGCCTTTATACACCACATGTGACTTGACACCAAATGGCCTACCTAATAATAAAACAATAAAACAGAAACCTTAAATATGTTTATTTCTCTTTCAGCACAACCCCACCACGCAGCTTCCAGCTAACACCAGCCAACTACGTAAGACGCCCCAGCACACATCCACCAAGCAGCACCCCACACCAAAATCACCAAACTTAGAGCAACTCAATTCCAACAGCACAAGGCAACTTTATACAGCTCCAACCAACAACACACCAGCTTAGTCGGACTTACTCGGTTATCTCACTTTCAACAATAAAGAATGAAAATAATGGTACATTGCTTTCAAAACCCGATAAATTAATGCGGGTAAGAATGTATACTACCCATCCTTATAGGACTTACAAATTAAAGAAAAAGTTGATGATCTGCTTGTTGACATGAGCTAGAAATATTTTGCAGTGATTCATTGTCCGATAATTATTGAATTAATTAGGGAGTTTTATACTACTTTTAAATTTGATAAACAGAACAATTTTACTTTATGTAGTTCCAGTATGATGGAGTACAAATTAATGAGTGTTGAATTCAAGCATACTATCACTGATTTTAATTTATCCTTATGGTTGATAGATGAAGAATTTGTTGATTCAACTCGATACAAAGAATTTGTCATGGACTATTATGAGTTTAATCCTTTCCAAGCATGGAAATCAATGTCTTTTGATTGGTTTGTTTATCATCCAAGTAAACACAAGGGTAGTTATCTTAATGTAATGGAATGAATTTATATGCAATGTTTTTTGGCTTTTAATTATTCAGGAAAGAAGGCTACAACATGTACTTACAGTAAAGCTGAGTTGTTCTTTATTTGGTATATGGTAAACAAAGTATGAGTCAATTTTAGGTGCTTGATTGACAATGCAATTTAACATTGATCTCTCTTCTAACAAAAATTTATATTGCGTACATATAACCCTCTCTAGACTCTCGCAAAGCAGAAAGCCTTGTGTGATATGATGACTTTTTTGTTCCCTTATCACTCATTTGGCTATTAATATGAATTTATTTGATATGACTGACATTGATATGTGTATCATCCATTAGATGGAACCACTGGATAGTGCTTATTTAACTAATATGGTGGTATTTGAGCAACAAAGAACATTTTGTTTTATATCACATGATCGCCCCCAGAGAGGTTTATAATCAACGTAATAAGTAGATCATGAAGTTCCACCATCTTTGTATCTTTCAGCTGGAGAGATTGAAGCGTAAAATTTATAAACTTGAAAAGAATTTGGATGCTCTACTTCAATTCATAAGGATGGTATCTCCATATCCACCAGCACCGTAATACATCTCCTTTCATATTCTCACAACTCAAGGAAGTCTTCTACTATATGCTTTATTTTAGATTATTATTTTTGTGAGATGTGAGAATTTTGTGCATACATTAGGGACAATGTATGATTTAGATGTGTGAGAGTGAGTGTTTCTATTAGCAAGTATTTATATTATGACGAACTTGTGATTTTTTATTGGACTCATGATACTATGATTCATATATTAATTATTCCTAATTATAGCCTCACAATTTTCTGATTGTTTTTTATATATAATTCGTAAGTTATGATATTTTTTGGTTTAAGAAATAATGCATAAGAGAGATAAGCATGATTAGTGCTTTTCATTAAATTATTTTAAGTATCTCATTGGTTTTGTGAATGAAAGTGTACAAGACTTGATAAATTTTGACACTTATGTGAACTTTGAGTCTGAAAACACTCATCACATTTGTGTCATACATATCTTTTTGTTGTGTGTTATCAAATATAACTTGTTTATGCTAGAACTTGCTTCTGAATACATGTTGAGACCACGTTTTTTATGAATTTGTGTATAAAGATGATAAAGGCGCTTAGGATAACCATTTTTAACCTAAAGAAGCCTACTTTACTTTTTACCCTAAAAAACTAATTTGAGTTTTACCATTTATTTTCTTGCATAATAACTTTATTACAAGCTCCTTTATCCTTCTTGTTGTTGATGTCTTTAATGATTTTGAGCTCCTGAATCAAAAAATTGTTTAACACTTATTACTGTAGGATTTTGACTACTTTCATGAAAAGTAAATTAGTTGATTCAAATTACAATGTTTTGACTTTTAATTGTTTTATAGAATGACAGAGAGTATGAAAAAAGTTCATCTTTGTTGTTCTTGTTATAAAAAAGAAACAAAGAAAAAAAGAGGTGATTAAAAAGGATGTTATTTGAATCAAGTGAGTTTTGCCATTTTCTATCTTTGAGTCTTGATTCAGTTCATTCCTCTCTTGAATTATCTTACTTTACTAATAATAATAAACAATAAAGGAGTTGATCCTACATTTTATATAGCAAAAAATATCTAAGGGCATATAGAACCTTAAAATTCACTTGATTCAAATAACATCTTTTTTAATCTCTTATTTTTTACTTTTTTTTATAACAAGAACATCAAAGGGGAGATTCTTTTTTGTACTTCTTGTCCATTTTATATATAAAAAAAAGAAAAATCAAAACATAGAAACTTAAATCAACTAATTTATTTTTCATGAAAATAGTCAAAATTCGTTAAACAATCCATTTAATTTAGGGGCTCAAAATCCTTAAGGACATTAACAACAAGAAGTGTAAAAGTAGATTGTAATAATGTTATTATGCAAGAAAAGAAAGGGTAAGACTCAAATTAGTTTTCTAGGGATAAAAAGCAAGGTAGACTAGTTTGGGTAAAACATGGTTATCCTAAGTGCCCTTATTATTTTTATATGTAAATTCATAAAAATGGTCTCAATATATATTGAAAAACAAGTTCTAGTATAAATAAGTTATGTTTGATATCACACAACAAAAAGATATGTATGAGCACAATTGTGATGAATGCTATTAAGTTCAAAGCTCATATACATATCAAAATGCACAAAGTCTTGCACATTTTCATTCAAAAAAACCAGTGAGATACTAAAAATAATTTAATGAAAAATACTAATTATACTTGTCTCTCTCAAGCATTATTTCCTAAACAAAAAATATTTCCTAACTTAAGGATTATTTATAAACAACAACTAGAATATTATGAGGCTATCATGAGGAATAATCAATATACGAATAATAGTATCGAAAGTTTAATAAAAAATCACAAAGTTCATCATAATATAAACATTCGCTAATATAAACGCTAGCTCCTTCACACCTAGATCATATATTGTCTCTAATGTATGCATAAGATACTCATCTCTCACAAAAATAATAAACTAAAATAAAGTATAGAGTAAAAGCCTCTGCTGAGTTGTGAGCATATGAAAGGAGGTGTATTATGGTGTCGATGGACATGGAGATACCATCCCCATGAATTGGAGTAGAGCATCCAAATTCTTTTCAATTTTAAAAATTTTATGTTCTAATCTCTCCAGTCGAAAATGATACTCATATCGAATTGGTTGAGTTTGCAGATACAAAGGTGATAGAATGTCATCATCCTCTTATTAGGTTGATGATGAAGCTCTCTAGGAGTGATCACGTGGTATAAAAAAATGTTCTCCTTTGTTGCTCAAGTGCCCCTCATCCTACTTAAATAAGCCTTGTCCAATTGTTCCATTTCACAGGTGATATACATATCAAGCAAATTTAGATTAATAGCTAGATGAGTAATAAGGGAACCAAGACATAAATTCTTGTTAGAAGAGAGAAAATGTTAAATTGCATTACTAACCAAGCACTAAATTGACTCATACTTTGTTTATCATTTATCAAATAAAGAATAACTCAGCTTTAGTGTAAGTACACATCGTAGCCTTCTTTCCTGAATAATTAAAGGCCAAGAAATGTTGCATATAAATTCATTCCATCTTATTAAAACAACTACCCCTAGATTTACTTAGATGATAAATCATTGAGTCAGAAGATGGAAATTTCCATGCTTGGAAAGAATTAAACTCACCATCGTCCACGACAAATTCTTTGTATTGAGTTGAATCAACATATTCTTCATTTATCAACCCTAAGGCTAAATTAAAATCAGTGATGGTCTATTTGAATTCGACATCCATTAATTTGTATTATATCACATCAGGACTACGTAAAGTAAAATTGTCCGATTTATCAAATTTGAAGGTAGTATAAACCTCTCTAGTTAATTCAATAAATAATGGACAATAAGTTACTGCAAAATATTTCTAACTCATGTCAATATGCAGATCTTCAAATTTTTCTTTAATTTGCAAGTCTTCTAAAGATGGGTTGTTGGACACCTTGTCCTTGAGAGTCACGAGCCTGACGTCCTAAGTGACATCTGGACATGTGTCCCGCAAGGGTGGCGTGCCCTCACCAGGAAGACTTACTTTTACTATTTCTGAACAAATGTTAACCTTAATAATTTTGCACAGCCTTGGGACAATTAGCATAACTGTCATTAAGATTATCAGGTTAAGATCCTCTTAAGACGATTTCAAAGAAGGCTTGGAGACCTACAACTTTGAGGAAGACCTTAAGATCAGATTCTATCCTTTGTAGAGGGTCAGAAATGGAACAGAAGATAGGGGGAGGCCAAAGACAGAAGAAGCAAAATATAGACGAAGCAAAACACAGAAGAAGATGACGTCATCACATAAGAAACACAGAAGGAGATGATGTCATCACAGAAGGAGATGACGTCATCACAAAAGGAGCAAAACACAGAAGAAGCAAAAAGCTGAAGAAGCAAAAGACAGAAGAAGCGAAAAGACAGAAGAAGCGAAAAGACAGAAGAAGCAAAACACAGAAGAAGCAAAAGGCAGAAGAAGCAAAAGACAGAAGAAGCGAAAAGGCAGAAGAAACAAAACACAAAAGATGCAAAAGACGGAAGAAGCAAAACACAGAAGAGGCAAAAGACAGAAGAAGCAAAAGATAGAACAAGTGAAAAGGCAGAAGAAGCAAAACACAGAAGAAGCAAAAGGCATAAGAAGCAAAGGACAGAAGAAGCGAAAAGGCAGAAGAAGCAAAACACAGAATAAGCAAAAGGCAGAAAAAACAAAAGACAGAAGAAGCAAAAAGGCAGAATAAGCAAAAGACAGAAGAAGCAAAAGACAGAAGAAGCAAAAGACAGAAAAAGCAAAAAGGCAGAAGTAGCAAAACACAGAAGATGCAAAAGAGAGAAGCAGCAAAAGACAGAAGAAGCAAAAGATAGAAGAAGCGAAAAGGCAAAAAAAAGCAAAACACAGAAGGAGCAAAAAGCAGAAGAAGCAAAAGATAGAAGAAGCAAAAAGGCAGAAGAAGCAAAACACAAAAGAAACAAAAGGCAGAACAAGCAAAAGATAGAAGAAGCGAAAACTCAGAAGGAACAAAACACAGAAGGAGCGAAACACAAAGGGAACAAAACACAAAAGGAAGTTTATGAACAATAGTACAGAAGAAGTTCATGAACAGTAGCACAGAAGAAGTTCATGAATAGTAACACAGAAGAAGTTCATGAACAGTAACACAGAAGAAGCAAAACACAGACGATACAAATCACAGAAGAAGATGACGTCATCACAAGGAAAACACAGAAGAAGATGACGTCATCACAGAAGAAGCAAAAAGGCAGAAGATACAACTCCTCTCTTACACCTCTTCCTTTATAAGGACCCTGACTTTCAGCTCAGACGTTCAAAATTTTGATGCTAACTACCGTTGGAAAGATGCCAGAAAGATTTACATCTTATTATAAGACACATTTGTCTAAATCAGCTTAGGTTAACCCAGATTTTTCCCTGAAGTCAGAATGCGAAGTTTCCTTTATAAAACTTGAAAAATTAAAACGTATAAACTTGAGAGAGTCATGAGTAAATATGCAAACATATTCCATTTGCATCAAAAGATAAAAAGTTTTACAA
>JANIJH010000007.1:55083878-55104736 GCA_024520975.1 Erythroxylum areolatum
AAAACTAGGAGTGCTGCCTTGCCCTTTTGACCTACTCGATATCCTGCTCATCACCTGAATGTGTGGGAGGAGATTGGAGGATGAGTTTAAAGCCTGTGGGTAACAATCTTATAATCGGTAACAAGCAAAAATCATTGAAATAATCATCTTCATTGCAAAAACTGACATTAATGCATAACATGGATACATCACTACTGCCATCATATCATGAACACACAAGACACATCAAATTGGTTTAGGTGGATCTAAAACAGAACGTACTACGCATTTCCACATAACGGTCTTGCGTAGCCATGAACTTATGGGAGTCCATGAAGGAGCTCCAAGCCTCTAACGAGCAGGCTAGAGAAGCCTTTAGACAAGTGCACTTGACATACTTAGGGGATCACCACGAACCCACGTAACATTTAATTTCATGACTTATAAACTTGTTGCCCAAAATGGCATTAGATTAGAAACTTGGTTGTTTATAACATGAGATCTTTTCCAAATCATTTTATTTTTTATTTACAAAATTTATGCACAGAATATGCAGCACTTTCTCAAAGCATTTAAAGAACAATTAAATGCACATTTGGAAGTAGTTGAAAACATTTATTTCACTTTTCTTGAAAGAAGACATTTATGGCTTATTAGTCAATTATAAAAATGTAACCCACCTTGAATTTCTTGTTGGTAATTTGCTCAAGTGTGCCTCTCCTCTTGCTCCTCTTGTCCTTCTTTATTCCCTTTTTAACATAAATAAAATCTCCAAATCAATAGAGATTTTCATATGAGAACTCAAAGAAACTAATGTATAAATTGATCCTAGAACTCTTAAACCCATGCACTTTCTAAGCTCTTGAAACCAAAACCTCTTCCGAAATCCGAAGCCTTAAAATACTCTTACCTCAAATCTTCTCCAAATGAAGAAATGCTTGGTTCAAAAGAAGGCTATTATCTTCCTCTATATTTTTCCCTTCTTGATCACTCCCAAAATCCCCTTTGAAGGTTGAGAAAAATCAAGACCTAGCTCAAAACTCTTTTCTTTTTCTAAACCCACGACACTCTCTCTACTTTCTTTCTTATTTTTGTGCCTTTTCTATTGTTTTCTTCCTCACCATGTTTTTGGCATCTAAAATGCAAGCCAATAAATTCCTCTTCCCATTTTTGCCCCCTCCTTTAAAGCCTTAAAGCCTTCCCACTTAAGTGATCTCCCCAAAATACCCCTTATGCAACTTATCACTTTAACTTTAATCCAATTCACCTATGTAACATAATCTCATTAACATAAACATGCTACTTAATTCCAACGTACACTAATCTAGCAAGATCCCAAAATTAATCTAATCATGCCCATTTATCAAGAAAAAATTTTGGGGGCCAACATGGGTATTGTACATACTTACCTACATTAATATGTCGGTTTTGAAAGCAATGTATCGTTATTTTCAGTCTTAAGTGTTAAAAGTGAGATAATCGTGCAAGTCAAACTTAATTGGTGGCAAGATAAAAGTGTTTTTCGCTATTCGAGCATACTTTCTTGTGGTACTGGTTATAGGTCCTATAACAGAATGATGTTCTGGATTCATCATAGATTTTCTTTTTGTTGTTGTCCTGGCAGTATCTTTAGAACGTCCCATAATGATTACAAGTATAAACTGAAAACTACTCCAAAAAATAATAAAAACAACCTAATAATTACTAAAAGTGAAGCAAAAATAAATAGAAAATTAAAACAATACTAGTGGGTGTTGGTGTGTTTGTAGGACGTTCCTGTCGGACACTGCTGAGTGGCATGCTGGTTGGAGATGGCGTCGGGTTGGTGTCTTTCTGGCTTGAGACGTCGCTACGGACCTACCTGGTGGGATTTTAACTCAGCAACGTTATGGAGCACTATTGGTGCGTTGGCGGTTGGAGTTGCGTGGAGTTGAGTTTCTATGAGACTAATGCATTTGGTGTGGGGCATCGCTTGGTGGGGTTATGCCGGTGACTCTTGGGTGGTTGGCCAGTGTTAACTAGAAGTTACACGGTGGGGTTATGTTGAAATTAGTTCCTCCACAACGACATTAAAATTTTGATTGACTTGGCAAAGTCTTTAAAAGTAATTTTGATTATTTAACTTCTTGTAGTAGCTGTAAAATCGAGTCTAATCTTAAGAAAACTAAATACTAGTTTTTTAATTTTAATGAATAAAATAAGGTGGGGTTTATGAGTAATTAACTAAAATTAATAAGAAATCAAAACAAGTCAACTGAATATAAAAGTGATAAATTTAATAATACTTAACTCTGATTCAAAAAGAATAGATGTCATCTAACTGTGATAATGATAATTAGTATAAAAGAATAGTTTTCACGATTCTAAATAGTTAGTCAGAAACATATTAGAATAGTTATAATAAGTCTCAAAATTTCCTAATTGATTGATTTAAACACAACATTCAAGTTAAAACTTACCATCAATTAACTGGATATAATAGCACTCTATATCAATTAAATAATAGTAATAAGCTTAGTGGAAAAGACTAGACTTAAATTAATTAATTGAGATAGTTATAACTATTCAGCTTAATTTTCTTGTTTATCATAAGTTAAATATGCAAATTCATAAATAACATATTTACTGCTTATATAAATTCTTTATAACAATTACGGATCACTTGATTCATGAATAACTATAAAATAATCAAAATTAAATTAATTTGTCATATCTATCATTATTAATTATTCACGAAGTATAAAAACATAAGACAAGAAATACTTGATCAAAACATGAATATAAATTTAGAACAAAACTTCACAAATTACAAGTAGTGTTTTGAATCCCTTTGAATTAGAGTGTTTGGATTTAGTCACATATGACATAAGTTTCAATGCCAAAAAAAAAGATAGATTGAAAAAGAAAACTCAAAAGAAGTGAAAAAAGAAAGTTGAAGGGGTGAACCTACTCTAAACCAGTCTCCTTCTATCTTTCGAAGATGCCTATTTAAAACAAATCAAATTCCCTACTTGATACGGATGGAGAGAAGTTTATTAATTAAATTCCAACTCTTGAAGTTAGTCTGGAATGATCTCGTCTAATATATCCACTTTTTTTAAAATTCGTAATTTTAATCTAAAATAAAACAAATATTAATTTTCATATTTAAACACTGAAAGATATTCAAAACAAAAGATCAATTAACATAAAAAAATAACATGTTGTCACCACCTTTACCTTTTAAATCACCAAGAATGATGAAAAGCTATGTTTTGAAAACCGGACCAAACCGATCGGTCGGATCGGAGAATCGGTGACTCGGAGTATGAAACGGTCCGATTTAGCCAATATTTTTTGTGAATGATTGGCCCGTTCAATTTGCGATCGGATCGATAAAAACCGTTGAACCGGTGAAAGAAAAAAACTGACCGGTCCATTTAAAATGCCTTGATTTTGATGATTTCAACTTGAATGAATATTATGATTAGTATTCTTTTTTAAAAAATCTTTTTTATGAAATATGACTAGTGAGTTTTATTATCTTATTTTGTGTTGTATTGGTGAACTTTAAAAAACTTATATATTTTAAAGTTTAAAAGTTTAAGCTAAATTTTTAATTAGATAAATAATTAAATAATATGTTTAAAAATTATCTTTTATATATAATACATAAAATAAAATTTTATATATTTATTAATCACCGGTTCGATTACAATTGAATTCCGAATGAACCATTAACCCTTGAATCAGTTGCTTCTCCAGTTCAATCACCGATCCGATTTTTAAAATATTGATGAGAAGTGCAATACAACTCGTTTCTTCGAACTAGCCTTATTGGAACAAACTGAAGGAGCTGATCACTTTTTACTAGTCCCCTATAACTTTGGAGCACGGGGGACCAAAAACAAAATTTTGAGAATTTTTCTAAAGTTTCTTAAACTATCGAAAGGCAAAAGGCAAGGGTAAGGTGAAGATCGTCAAATATCAACTCGAGCTTTAATCATCAATCCCGTGTTTTGGGAGCCAAAAGGAATGTCCAGAGGTAGTATTTACAGACCTTGAAGGAAAACACGAGATTCGATGAACAAACCCTCCATCTGACTTTCCTCATTAGGTCAAGTCATTTTCACTCTTTTGGTGCTATAGATCAGCACTTGATCAAGAAGAATTGGAACTGCTTCTCAAATCCTGTAATGCATCCCAGTTTAACTGCCTTAGAAGCTTACCTCACGTCTCTCAGCAAAAAATTTTCCTGTTACTGCCAGGTCTGGAAGAAGTGCAAGCCAAACTCCAGTGTCAGCCCCTTCCTCAACAGATATATTACCAGCCCAACCTGTCATTGCTGTCTTCACCCAACCTGGGCAGTAGCAATTTATATATATCTTCTTGCCATCGGGCCGGTCAGCCAGTATCTTGGCAATTAGCCTAGTGAAAGCATTGACTGCAAGTTTTGACACCGAGTAGTCAGTGAACATTTGAGGCCACCCACCTGATGTCCAAGTGCCAGCTTCAACTTGCTGTTGGAAAGTAGAGACAGTCCTATCAACGAGTTCCTCTGACAGAATTTCCAGGTTATCAAGTTGTTCTCTCAAAGCTTTATCCTGAAGTCTCTGATTTGTGTGAGAGAAGTACGTTTAGTATAATAGCAACAAAAACATCAACAATTTTTTAACTTCAATTGAGAACTGACATGAAAAACAAAGAACAACTATGTATCCTCAAGAAAACTATATTCCTAAGTAGCATCAACAGTCTATGTATAGCAAGTAAAATCAAATCATAGTGAAATTTCTCATGATTATTCTTTGCTTCCTTCTTTGAAACATTTCTTTGCCCTCTTCTTTTTTATTCATTTGGATGATTACGGCGGTGTTTACAGATAAATCACAACAATCTTCAACAAAGATTTTCCTTAGTGATAAATAACTTGTTTAGACTGCAGCAAATGAAGAGCAAATTAGTTTCTTAAGCGTAACAAATTTAAAAGGCAAAAAGAGGTCTAACCTGTGAACAAATAGGTACATTCTAAGGAGAAAATTCCGTTTCAAGCAATGAGTGTTTTACCAGAAGCCAAAATTCAGTTGTATAAGACATAGCTCTCTATTTTTGGAACCACATTTCATAAGCGGGCACTGGATTAAACTAAACATCCAGCTTGCACAGCCTAGCTGCCGACCAGAATCAAATTCCATTTGCTAGAAAAATCAATATGAGAGACTCGAGTGTTACTTACATTTCGTCGGCCATTCAGTTTGCCTAGCCGGGAGCTTACGTTAACAATTCGGGCACCTGCAGCAGAAGCTCTCATCAATGGAATCATAGCTTTCGTCACATTTTTGGTGCCATAATAGTTTGTATCGATAACACTCTGGGCAAATTCAACAGAATTATCCGAACCAAGATTGTAATTAACACCAGCATTATTTACCTGAAAGACAATATTATTGCATAAGCAGTTAAGAGACATTTCCTACACCAAAACTTGTACAAAAACATCAAGCAAAACACTTGAACCTTAGTTCATTCTTAACAGCAAAATCCAAGCATGACCCACTAACCAGAATATCAATTCCCCCATAGGTTTGTTCTATCCACTTCACAAACTCTTCGATAGATGAAGAATCCGTGACATCAAGTTGACGAGAAACCACCCTGAGTCCTGATTCTTTCAACACATTGGCAGCTTCTAAACCAGCAATATTCACTCTCGATGTGAGGACGACGGTTAGTCCATGGTCTGCAAGCTGCCTCGCAATCTCAAAACCAATTCCTCGGTTAGCCCCAGTCACCAAAGCAACAGTTTCTGCTGACCACCACCTGAAAACACACAAATTTAACATTCAGGACCCTAATTGCTTCTGATTAGATAAACCAAAATCAAAACCCAGAAGGGAAATGAAAAGGAGAATAAAAGATGTAGCCTTTGATGATCAGCGTAGGGGATCGTTCGAAGCAGTGAAATCTCCTGACGTCTCTTTTCTCTTCTTTCCTTTGCTTTCGCTTTATTTCCCATTACTTTTCTTTTCCTTTTCCTTTCCGATTACTTGCCCTTTCGCTAGTACCGCCGCCTTAATCTGTCGCCGGTCCCAATCTCGCTGTCGTATTCCTCCAATTGCACCTCTTTAGTCTTCTGTGTTTCAAGCGGACGAGTGTTGCCATTTTGGGACGGATGAACCGGAAGGTTAAGTTTAAGATTTAGGAATAATTAGCCTCTAATGTTTTCACGCATGTACAAAATAACTCTTTTAACATTTCACAATGTTCAACTAGAACCCTAGCATTTATCAAACATTTAAATTAGACTCTAATGTTTAGGAAATGTTTAGATTGAATCCTAACATTGTTGACATTAGGGCACCATCAATTATCTGCTAATGTAGCCTATCAAAATTTGACGTGAATTTTTTTTTAGATTACAAAGGAAAAAGAAAATAAACAAACCCTGCCCAAAAATAAAACAAACACCCCATTAGTGCAATATTTTGGGTTATAAAGCTTCTTGCTTATTTCGGTAGATTAGCTCTATAACGATCATAGGAGGCTTTTGTAGAAAATATAGACCTGGGCTTAATAAGGCTGCTAGAAAAGTCAAACTATCGGCACACTGATTCCCTTTCCGATTTACATGCTAAATTTGCACATCTCATATTCGGTTTAATAACCCTCGGATAGCTGTCATCAAGAAATTATCCTCAATCAAAACTATATTGGACGAAGAACGAATATTAATTACTTATAAAGAATCCATTTCGATGACCACGCGTCGATATCCATGCTCCCAAGCCAGCGTAAGTTCTGAGAAAACACCCCAGAGTTCGGCAGCTAAAGGCAAGCCCTTTCTAATGTTCTGTTGAAAACCACTACACTACTGACTATGATAATCCTTAATTAATCCTTCAGCGATAGCAATATTGAATCCTTGTTTAACCGTACCATCCGTATTTAATTTAACCCAACTCTCTGTCGGTTTGGTCTAACCCACTAAATTACCCATAGGCAAACTATATTCCTTAAACACGCAGTTTTTCATAACTCTTGCTCTGACTACCCAATCTATGTAATCCGTAACAATTCTTGTATCTTTTTCCGGCCAATCAAAGTCAACTTTATAAAGGCTTACGTTCTTTCATTGCCATAAGAACCAGCAGGTGATGCCGTAGAAAGTGAAGCACGTGAAATTTTTTCACTTCTGTGGATGTGAGACCCACCAATTGTTGACATGATTATGAAGGTAGGTCCCACATCGAGGTGAAACGCAATGTCTCTAGGTGACGAGGAGACGTTCCATGTCGAACCAAACCTCTCTCACACACAACATTTTTGTATAGACATCTACACTCATTGTTTTGAACAAAATCTTCCAATCCCACACACAATTTGCACTCATATGTAGCATTTTGAACATAAATCCTCCGATCTCCAGTCATCTTCTTCATTTTCACACAATCCCTCATCTTGGGCTTCTTCCCTCCCTCCCTATGTGTTCTTCTTCAAACGATTGAAGCGTAATTGTTTGTTGTTGTTATCGCACACACCTAGCAATTCAACTCACACGATCATCAAGTATTTATACTTGGAAGTCAACGTTTCATCGTGGTAGATCCATTGTTGTCTGTCTTTTATGTTTTGTGTGTCTTCTGTAGGGCTTGTATGTGTTAAAAGATTCCTTTGACTTTCTTTCTTTAGAATGTAAAAGTAAGCTTGTCTCAAAGAAGGAAAGAGATCTTTGCTTAGAACTTGCACTCATTTCTGGTCAAATTCCATACTCAAACTAGTTAGAATATCATAGACACGTTCCTTTTTGTGGATATGCAGGTTGGAAATCTTGATAATCGTCTAATTCTCGTCATAGACCACTTAACTTAGCAAAGTATTGTGATATAGTCATCTCTCTTTGTTTAGTCTCATGTAACTTATTTCATTTCTTATTGTTGTGAGCATCATTACCCTCTTAAGAATAGGTCTAAGAAGCTACATTCCAAATCTTTTGTGCAGTGTTAAATAGCAGATAGCCTCAAGTAATTTATGGTTGCATGTAGTAGACTAACCATGAAATGACAAGAGAATTTTATGATTACCATTGAATGAGTGTTGAATGACTAGTAGCTGTCTTTAACTTATCTCCTGTAAAGTATCCCTGCAAACCCTAAGCTTGAATAAACAATAAACAAGAATTGTTCGAGTAAGGTAATCAAATCCGTCTAGCTTTGGAATGATTTAAAGAGAAGGAGCTTCAACTATAAATTAAACTTTTGACTCCAAAATTTTTTCTTCTACCATTTTTAGGAATATATGGTTGTGAACAAAATTTTTGTAAGATGGTGATACTGTTTAAGTTTTGTATAATGGGACAATGAGTATAGTGGTCTTTTAGTACACTCTCTAGTACCTTTTCTAACAACAAGAAGAAGGTGGGAGCCATCTATGGGTGTTTAAACTGATTGTAAAGGAGGATCTGATCAAATCTTAGACTTATTTCAAAAGTTCACATTGGATTTTGGACTTATTTTAGATATGGATCATTTGCTCTTACGGGATACACTTGTGAATATCTGGAAAAATCTCGAGTAACATACATGGAAATATGAGAGATTTTTGTATGTTCTAGGGCAGACACAAGATTAAAGGCTAACGTCTTGTGTCTTTTTATGTGAAGAAATTTCATTATATGAAATTTTTGTTACATTTTTAATAAAGAAATTAATGAATTTGGTGAAATCAATTAGTGCTTTTTACCTTAATATAATTTCAATAAATTTCCGTATATGAATGATACATCTATATGAGCATATTATTGTTTACATAGATGTGATATGTGATATCATCAAAAGATGGTGGTTTCGTTACATATATATGAGCATATATGAATAATTTGTGCAAGGAGTTTATTTGACATGTTGTTTCCACTCCTAAGAAGACACATTGTTTGAATATATATGACATATATGAATGATTTGTGTATGGAGTTATATGAGATTGTTGACATATTGTTTCGACCTTTGATTAGAAGAAGTAAGAGTACTAATATAAATTTGCAGCAACTATATGAAGATATAGACATGACATCTTCAACTAACACTATATTAAACTCAAATAATGATAATATGGTGTGTTATTGTGGCTTAAAAGCTCCGTTAAGAACTTCATGGAGTGAAAAAAAAACCCAGGAAGACGATTTTATGGATGCCCCAAGTATCATGTAAGCTTTTTTTTTGTTGATAAGTTAAAATTGTTTGTATATATGTTTAATGCTTTTGCCTAATAATTATTAATGATCTTTCAGTTTGGAAATTGAAAGTTTTTTAAAATGAAAAATTTTTAAGTGGTACGATGACAAATTTAATAACAGGGCTATTGAAGTAATTCATAACTTGAAGAAAGAAGTAATAGTTTGAAGCAGGAGGCTCAACGAAGCACAATTGAATCACATTTTATGTTCAAAATTCAGGAGCAAATAAAGCTAATGAAAGAAAACATTGTTTTGCTGACAAAAGAGAAAAATAAGTTGAGATTTGTTTTATTGATTATTGTACGGGTTGTTGTACTTATGATAAGTTTAAAAATATGGTTTGTTTTGGACAAGTAGAAGTAAATTGTACTATTTAAAAAAAAGTTGAATTATAAAGAATGAAAAATCTTTTTTTCAACTAATATATTTTGCACTATGTTTTTTTCTTTATTGTTTTGCTATTCATAAGTTTCTTTAATGACCATAATTAATAGTTTATAATCTTATGAACAATTAATTGTTTATATGGCCTCATTATAAACAATTAAATACAAAAATGATATTTGAGAATAAACAATTGGAGTAGTGTGTCCAATTGTGAGTATATATAAAAGTGATAATATTAGTAAAGTGATTACATCAAAATTCGTTTATAGACAAAGGTTATGCTATCTATTCGTCCACGTAGACAACATTTTAACCATTGGTTTAGACTTGCAACTTATCGTGAACTAACTTAATGACACTTATGAGTTGAAAGAAGACAAGTCAACAAAGTAAAAGGTGAAAGTTTAGGAAGATGAAAGAAACTATGTATGCAAACATTAAGTCAATACTCAAGCAACAAAATTACAAGGCTAAATATCAATTAAGAAAAGAGCCAACAATAGTATTATTCCTTGAGAACTATTTTGCTAGCAATATTGCAATATCAAGTGACATTCTTTTTACCTAATGGGAAGTGGATATCCTTGGATTTCCTCTCATAATAAGACAATTTATATTTCTCATGTTTTTGGCAGACTATTTCGCAAGGTAGTTTAAATCTTAACCCTTGGCAAATATGACAGAAAAAGCAATAAAAAGCTTTCTAAAAAAGAATTCCATAGTAGGTATGAAGTCCTACTAGTAATAACTACAAACAATGATAGTTTAATAACAAGGCATTTAGGAACTTCTGCAAATTGTTGAGAATTAAAAATTCACTTTAGATCTATTACATACTTATAGGCTAATGACCTAGATAAGATCACAGATAGAACAATGATATAAAGTTTGAAAGTCAAAGTTAAGGATGCTAAAAGCATTTGAGTTAAAGAGATCTTTAACACATCACGAGAATACTTGGCAACACTAAGAATGACTCTTAGAGAAACATCCTTTAGTCTCTTTTTTAGAGTTAAAGCCTTGCCTTGATTCTTATAGAGATAAAATTACCATATCTAATAGTATATGTGTATAAGTCACAAGAAAATGATACTCAGTTACATTTACAACTTGATTTAACTAAAGAATGCATGGTTGTTGTTTTAAAGCATATGAATAAAGGGTCAAACAATTAAATTACAACAAGAAAAGATAACCAAAATTTCCAAAGTGGTGACTTAGTTATAAAAGGTCAGAATTCTCATAAAATTCCTTTAAATTAGATAGGGATATAAAACATAAAGAATGTAAGATTAGAAGTCACAAGATCGAGAGGTTAATTGGTGTTAAGTGCCTCACATCGGAATGGAACTCATCTAAAGAAGTACTATCATTAGTTATAAGTTATAAAACTTATTTGTACCTTATTTATAATATATGCTTTTCAACATTAAGTTTTCAACAAAACTTGGCCAGTGATTAAGGATATGGTAATGGATGCAACCATGGAATTCTTAAAAAATAGGAAGTGTTTTGATGAAAGTAAACTATTATTTACACTTCGTTTTTGGTTCCCTAGTTTTGATGACACCATTGTTAGCATTTAGTGAGGCCTAAACTGGTACACCAACTTTAATGACAACCATAGGGGACCATGGCTTACATCCAGTACCATAATAAGTATAGAGGACCATAGCATACAATCATAAACAAACAAGCCTTAGTTGAGGCAAACAACAAGCACACAAACAAGCAAATTTAAGGGACCACACAAAACATAAAAGGCAGACAACAATAGAACTACCACGATGAAATGTTGTCCTCCAAATATAGACACCTAATAAGTGTGTGAGATTGAGTTGCTTGGTGTGTGCGACAACAATAACAAATAATTACACTCCAATCGTCTGAGGAAGAATACACAGGGAAGAAGATGGAAGAAGCACGAGATTAGGGATTGTCTAGAAATAAAAAAGATGGTAGATTAGATATTTCTTTTCAAAACACTGTGTAAAGGAGGAGGTGTTGTTCGAAACATAGCGTGGCAAATTAGGGATTGGTTCAAAACGCAGTGTGACAGATGGAGGTTTGGTTTGAAACGCAGCATCTCTTCCTCACGCAAAGACGATGTGTTTCATCTGGATGTGGGGCCCATCTCCATAACCACGTTAGCAAATGATGGGTCCCACATCCACAGAATTGAATAAAATCCACGTCAGATTTTAACGAGCCACGTCAGCAGATAACTAATGGGCCCTAACACATCCAGTGGTCAGGGTTCATTCCAAATGTTTTTCAAACGTTAGGATCTCGTTTGAAAGTTTGATAAAAGTTACGATTCAATTTGAATACTATGAAACGATATGGGCTAATTTGTACATGCGTGAAAATGTTATAGGCTAATTAGCCATTTTGGCCTTAAGATTTAAAAGATCAAACTTTTTATAAAATTTACTAAATATTGAATAAAAGCAAAAAAAATTAAATTTAAATTATCCTTAGTTTGAAGTTTAATTAAAATAGATATTGTTAAATAAAAATTAATTGATCAATTAGTAAATAAATGAATTTGTTTTTAATAATAAGAGTTATTAAAGTAAATCGAACTAAAAATTTAAAATCAAATTAAAAATTAAATGGTTCAAAATTTTAATGAAACCAATTAAATTTTTTATTCATTGCAATTTTTAGTTGCTTTCCCTTAAAATATTATCTTTTTTATCTTATTCTAAAAAATTAAAATAATTTGTACTGTTTGTCCATAAATTACTTTAAAAAAATAATATTCCTCAAGTTTTATTAGGGTTATAGAATAATAGAATGAAAGTTTAATTCCATATCATAAACATTGAATTGATATACGAAATTTTTATGTTATGTACATCAATAAAATATTTGAATTATAATTTTCCATTTTGTATGTATTTTGTCTATTAATAATTTTTTTTATGAAACACGTAATCACGTTTCGAATACATAATTACTAATTTATTGAGATAAGAGATTCAAAAATTCAAAAATATATTGACAAACATGAAAATTTAACATTTTTAAATATTAATTTTTCTATTGCTTCATCGTGAGAGAACTATTTCCTATCATACTTTTGGAAAATTATTAAAAATATATTGAAGTAAGAAAACAACAAGAAGGAGAAGATCTAAGCTTTATCTAGTCTTAATTGCCTGACATTCGATCTTAATTTGGCAACCATTAACAGAGCTTAAAGCATAAGTTTCAAGATATATTCAATCTACGTTGAATCCTGACATTACCTTCAAGATACATACATCGATCAATCCACACTTAACTCAGGAAAGTTCAGAACCAACTGACAATATCAAGAAACTCTTTACCGTTGGCTTCTAAAACTTGCTTCTATGTTCAATGAGACCTTGGAGTTACTCTTCAATCATGTCAAATCCATCGACCTGATCAGAAGTTTATCTCACGTCTCTCAGCGAAAAACTTCCCCGTTATTGCCTGATCAGGAAGCAAAGCAAGCCAAACTCCGGTATCAGCTCCGCCCTCGGCCGATATATTCCCTGCCCAAGCCGTCATTGCGGTCTTCACCTTTCCTGGACAGTAGCAGTTGACATAAATCTTCTGGCCTTCAGGTCGGTCGGAGAGTACCTTAGCCAGTACCCTTGTGTAAGCATTCACTGCAAGTTTCGAAATTGAGTAGTCAGTTTGTGTCTGAGGCCACCCCCCTGACGTCCAAGTGCCATCTTCTACTTGTCCAAGGAAAGTAGAGACCATCTTGTCAATAATTTCCTCTGAGATTGTTTCTGTGTCACTAAGTTGTTGTCTCAGAGCTTCATCCTCGATTCTCTGCAGTATCAGTGAGAAGTATGATTGTAATAATGGCATCAGAAAGCAATTACAGTTCAACACTAGACACATCACTTACATTTCGTTTTCCATTCAATCTACCAAGCCTTGAACTGAGGTTAACAATACGAGAACCTGCAGCAGAAGGTCTTATCAATGGGATCATAGCTTTAGTCACATTTTTTGTGCCATAATAGTTAGTATCAACGACCATCTTTGCATGTTCAACAGAATTATCCGATCCAAGGTTGTAATTAACACCTGCATTATTCACCTGGAAGAGATAAATGTACCTGCATAAGCAATCTAAGATAGCTTCTGCACTTGAACATCAAACCTATAACATCTATATATGTGACCCACATTACCAGAATATCTATACCACCATAGTTTTGCTTTACCCACTCAGCGAACTCATTGATCGATGAAGACTCCAAGACATCAAGTTGATGAAATGCAACGCTGAGCCCTGATTCTTGCAAGACCTTAGATGCTTCCAAGCCAGCACTAGTTTCTCTTGAAGTCAGGATTACAGTTAAACCATGGCCTGCAAGTTGCCTCACAATCTCGAAACCTATTCCTCTATTAGCACCAGTCACAACCGCAACAGTTTCCGACGACCACCACCTGAGAAACACTTGCATTTCAGAAAGCGTAAAGATTTCATGACGAACCACACGTATATGATCCAATACAAAAACACAAGCATTTCCTTGAATCTAAAGCTTTTAAGTGAAATTACATAAAAACCCAGACGAGAAAACGAATAGGGTATGACGTACGTACCTTTGATGATCAGAATATGGAATGGTTCGAAGAAGGGAAATCTCTTGGAGTCTCTTGTCTCTTTTTTCCTTACTTCCCATTTTCTTTCTCTTGTTTCTTGATCCTTTCTTTTTGGCTCCTATACATCGA
This sequence comes from Erythroxylum areolatum, assembly GCA_024520975.1. NCBI lineage: Eukaryota > Viridiplantae > Streptophyta > Magnoliopsida > Malpighiales > Erythroxylaceae > Erythroxylum > Erythroxylum areolatum. Next base: position 55,098,181 of record JANIJH010000007.1, read on the forward strand.
AAGAGACGAGTTTTGATTAATTATAAGGTTTAGGAGAGCACAACAGCCAAACTCCTTAGCTGCATCAATGTTTTAAGAAGCTCCCAACTCTTCCTCTGTCCCTTACATGCAGGAGTCGAGAAGCTCGGTCCACTAAAAAATGGTGGAACGCTGATTTTTAGGTCAACTTACCGAATTTTATGTTCCAAGCTCTTACATTGAGATGGCTGGTATGGTAACGTATTGAGTAGTATTTGATTAAATTTGTCAAGGAGGTATTTTTATTTAGCATATATTCTTTAAGACAATTAAAAATTGAAAATAGTACATAATTTATTTTCTGAGATTTTAACAAAGTAGTTTTCCCCAAATAGATAATCTATTTTGGGTTAGCAAAACAAGGCCAAATCAGGTTTCATTATGTTAGAAGTCAATAAATAAATTTTGTTTTAAATATGATTTGGCATGAATTTGGATTAAAAATTATTTTTAAACTTTAAGTTGAAATTGAACTCAAAGTAGCTTGACTTGAAGCAACATAGTCAATCAAGACGGCGTGGTCGAGTTGGTAGAGTGGAAGGACATAGGATCAAAAATTCTTGTGTTTGATTCTCGTTACCTATTTAGCATGAATTTGGACTAAAAATTATTTCTAAACTTTAAGTTGAAATTGAACTCAAAGTAGCTTGACTTGAAGCAACACGATCAATCAAGACGGGATGGTCGAGTTGGTAGAGTGGAGGGACATAGGGTCAAAAATTCTTGTGTTTGATTCCCCTTAGCTACTCTCTCTCGATTAAGTCTGTCGTACATGGCTTGTTTAGTGCGGAGTACTCGATTTGTATAATTTACAAGCTATTACATCAATCTTAAGGTCTACTCAGTGCATATCTAAATGGTAACGACTTCAACTTTTTTTGTAAAAAAAAAGAGACTAAATCGACTACCTTTATAATCAAATGAAGTCATTTTATCAATTTAAACAATATAACATCATTTTTAACCATACTTTAAAATTTTTGAGCTCCTCCTAAGAAGAGTTGATAAGTTTTGACTCGTCTAACCTGACTCAAGTTAAATATAATGAATATAGTTCGAGTCGGAACCCTAAAACTTTTTAAGAATAGAACATTGCTTTTTATTTTTAAATTAAAAATATATATTTAATTAAGTCCAATCGAGTTTGATCAAGCTTCATACTGTTATCAAACTTCAGTCTATTCAAACTCGATCAAGTTTAAGACCTAATTGAAAGGTCGAGTTTAAGATCTAACCAAAGGCTTCGATCCTAATCAAATTTTAATTTGACCTTAGATCTAAATAGGCTCAAGCCCAACCAGATCCTATCCATTACCAACATTACTCGTATGCCAAATCACCTTAATCTAGCCCTACTCATTATCATACGTCTGTCTTTGAGTGTGTATTTAAAAATGTCAAATTAGATCAAGTCCAAAGCCACATTGAGTTTAACATTTTAAATGTTTTTAGTTTAATATATTCTAAACTATATAAATGTCGGCCTCGTATGTACGAGTTTTTGTTTTTCAATTAAGTCTTACGAATTCCATTTAAAAATTAAGAGCATGTGATGTGTGAATGTGATAAGCATTAAGTTGTCGTTTTCTAGATAGACAAATAGAGAGTATACATAAAATATAAAAGTTGACATGTGTTCATACCATATTTAAAATGAATAAAATTTATTTATAATTTAAAATTTTAATTCTTAAAATTCTTTAAAAAGCTAACTTTAATTTTCAATTTTTTTCAAAAACCTTTTCTCTTAATTTTGAACTAAAATAGCAACAAATTGATACTAATTAAATGTTACTAATATAATAATCAACTTACTTTTTACATCGATTCAACTTAATTAAACTTATTTAAATTTTTACTAAAAATTATAATAAATTATTAATTCTGATTAAATTTAATTTATTTAGTTTGAGTATAAAAGTTATATAAACAGCATTTAATTGTTACTCCACCTAAAGTGATGGTATAATTAGGCATTTATGATTCATGTCGTGTAGCTAATAACTCCAAGCTTCCAAACGGCAAATTCTGGTTGTTGATGAGTGTTCTGTCTTTTATCCGACGTCGTTTTCTATGGGCCCACAAATCCTAATAATTGTCGACGAATTTCCTTAAAATGAGTGTTATTCAAATCCTAAAGAACATCAGGTCAAAGGTAATTTGGAGCTCTTTTGTATTTATCATAAACAACTAAAGACGGAATTGAATTTATTTTTTAATTTTAAATCACTAATTTATTAAGTTTTGAAAAAAGCCACTCTATTAGTTAAAAATAAAACTGCGTACTACTGAATTTTTTAAGTACTGTCATGATTTACTTAAAATTTATTCAATTTATGTTTTAAAAGATAATAATTATTAATTTTATGGAAATAAAATTTTCTTATATTTTTTTAATAAAAATTTTAATTTGTGTGCATTTAATGTTATGAATTAGTATGTAACTTAATTTAAATTGTGACAATATAACCACTATTTTATAAAATTAATGATAGTTGTCAAATCAATTATTTTTACAAAGATAAATTATTTAAAATATCATGATATTATGATAATTTGATATTATAACAGTCCAGATCATCCGCTTACAGATATTGTCCGCTTTGAGTTGCCCATAAGATTAAGGCCCTCACAATTTTGCTCTTCCCGTACCCAAAAAACACGTTTATAGGAAAAAAGTATCTATATTCTTATAAGACGTACTTCGTTATCCTCCTCGATCCATGTTAGATCTTACAATTATATTCGAACTTTTATTTTGTAACATTTTTTATATTTATACTTATTTTATTTTTATAATTTTTCAAAATTTACAACTTTTGTAAAATTATAAATTATATGTGGAAGTCCCATCAAATGGACTTATGCTAAGTAAATTTTCTGTTGAATTTTGATAAACTTCTTGATGTTGATGCTGTAAATTTAGTCATAAACTTTGTGATTAAGGAAAAACGAATGTCTTTTCAAGCTAAAAGTCAAAATTTGTCAGCTATATTAATGTACGTTTCATTAAATCTCATCTTCGCCTCCTTGATTGCCCCATCAATGGCGTCATTGCTTGCGTCGCCAGCTCCAAACACTTGGAGCACTCCCTGTCCTCATATGGGTTACTGAAGAGACGCACGGATTTCACACGTTTGAACCACTTCATGGCAATTGGCTAGATTATTTTGAAGGAGGCTGGCTTCCACACGTAACCCCAATCTTTGTTCACCATATTTGATATTCCTATTTAAGAGTCTTCCAAGCTTTGGGAACTGAAGGCTCCGTGGTTTAGTGACGGCAGAGAGTAGCTATTGGTTTTGGGCAGGGTGTTTTGTTTACCGTTTCTTGATTGGTGCATCTGATTTGAGTCGGAAATTGGTGTTAACGGAAACATTTTCCCTTTCTTTTTGTTTCATCTTTGGAATCAATTCCTTTCCCCTTTCGGGAACTCAAACCACGGTGGTGAGGCCATGGGCAGAATATTTTTTTGAAATTTTCAGTTGAACAGTCATTAATGATGACCCTTTTCGTTTCCGATGTTCTCTGTTTGTTTCTGAAACTTTTCACCTGATTTTGCTTCGACAAAGTTTACAGTTAATACTGTTGCATAGGTTTTTATCTTACTGGACATCCCTAGTGATTTTCCAAGCGTAATTGGATTTGTTTTTTTTTTTATATAGTTTTGCCATATTGCAGTTCAGCTGATGTCTTGAAGCTGACAGGAACAATGGTGTGCTATTCTGGACGGTGCTTGGTTCCGTTGGCTATAGTACTTCTGGCTCTTAACAGACCTTATGCTCGAGGATCTGATCAAAATGGAATCAAGATCAAATCTGCGACTTTCCTGTCACCCCTTTTTGTGTTAGGACCAGGATCGGTAGAGAACAGGTACTATTACAATATTGAATTCCCTAGAGGTCATATTGCTCTCAAGAGTTTTAATGGCGAAGTAGTTGATGAGGCTGGCAATCCTATTCCCCTTCATGAAACTTATCTCCATCACTGGGTTGTTGCAAAATATTATCAGAAGATTGAAGGACAGGATGAGAAAAACTCAGATTACATTTTGGCAAGGAATAGTGGAATATGCCAAGCTGGTGTTCTTGGACAATACTTTGGTCTTGGATCTGAAACAAGGAAAACAGCCACATATGTTCCAGACCCTTATGGAATAGAAATTGGGAATCCTGCTGAGATTCCTGCAGGGTATGAAGAAAGATGGTTGCTTAATGTCCATGCAATCGATACACGAGGTGTTGAAGATAGACTGGGATGCACAGAATGCAAATGTGATCTTTATAACATCACAGTGGATGAATATGGTCGGCCTATAAGGCCTAATTACGATGGGGGTTTGTTATGTTGCTATGATCACACACAATGCAAGCTAAAACATGGTTTTGAAGGAGCCAGAAGAAACCTTTACTTGCGATATACCGTGCATTGGGTTGATTGGGCTAGTTCAGTAGTTCCAGTTAAAATATATATACTCGATGTCACTGATACTGGGGAAAGAATCAATGGTTCCAGAGAAAGTCGTGGAATTGTTGGCTGCCATGTAAGTTGACTTCCTTACTCGTGCATCCCTTGTATAGTTAGACTTCCTTATTCGTGCATCCCTTGTATAGTTAGACTTCCTTATTCGTGCATCCCTTGTATATATAGTCCTGGATAAAACAACTAATTTCCTAAACTATCTTCAAACTTTCGTAGAAAGCAATAGCAATAGAAATACAAAATACAATTAGGAGTGCTGAATCCTATCTAGTCCGGTGCAGAGCACGGACATTACTGTTGCAGGTCTACCAAATTCTTCTGTTATGACTGTATCTAAATCAAAAAAATTGTTACAATCTCCTCTTCTTTCCATGTGTATTAAGATTTTGCAAGTCCATTTATTTCTTTTGGAGGAAAATCTAATGGAATGTATCACTTTCATAACTTATGGGGATGCTGAATGCTACCTTTTATATGCAGGTTGAATACGATATTGAACCTTGTACCAGTGGTCTATCCAGTGATAAGTGCATTGATGTCAAAAGGGCTAGCTTGACCATGCCAACTGGTGGTTATGTTATCTACGGAGTTGCCCACCAGCACACTGGAGGGATTGGTTCAACCCTCTATGGAGAGGTGATTCTTGGTTTATGTTATATGTTTTGATGTTGTAAAACCTTGACATGATCCTTCATGAAGCTGGAGATAAAGTCTAATGACTGACTGCAAGAATTTTCCAGGATGGACGCGAAATATGCACATCATTACCAAGTTATGGTCAAGGAAAGGAAGCAGGGAATGAGGCTGGGTACATTGTAGGAATGTCTACCTGTTATCCTCAGCCAGGAACTGTAAAGGTTTCACAAGGAGAGAAACTTGTTCTTGAATCCAACTACAGTGCAACCATTAAGCACACTGGAGTTATGGGTCTTTTCTACATACTAGTTGCAGAGCAGGAACCAAAGACCTGGCCGTTTAGGCATACTGGTCATCGTGTAATTTCTCTACTATGCCATGTTCTACATTTATTTCTGCAGAGAAGCTTTTGATACATGTAACAGAATGACCAAGAACTCGAAGACAACTTATTCCCTCGATCATTTGGAATCATTTGATCAATGGAACCAAGGAAATGCAATCGAACGAATCGTTCCTGATAGTGTTCAACTCATAACTAATGCTATTCATATCGGTTCTTGCAGGTGCATGAAAACTTGAAGCTCTCTGCATATGCATGGCCAACAGTAGTTTTGTTTGGGGTAGTAATGTTCATTGCTGTGGTTGCACGTTCTTGGCTGAAGAAGGGAGGAGAAGATGCATATCAACCTATTTTAGCATGAAGCTGAATACGCCTGCTCGGCCATGTACTTGCATAAATAATGTAGCCCACACGTACAATACTTACTAATAGAAGATTTGCACATTTTCTCCCATTCTTGATGATATGAGAGCAAAAGGAGCAAAAGGGTGAAAAAGTTGAAATTCAATCTAAATTTGGCCTGAATTCAACAAATAAAGTTTAATTTAGACGCATTTTGAGTACAGTTTAAGCTAAATAACTTTTTTACAGATTGTCCGGTTAAGACCAAAATTTAGGATACTGTTTCGTACCGGCTGATATATACCGTACAGGACCAAAATTGGTACAAAATAGAGGGTCGATTGTATCGGGTTTAAATATCGGTTTGTACTGGTAGGTTTTGGATGATACTGGTCGATACGGAACGGTATTTAAAATATCAACTAAATATTGACCGGTATCGAAAATTTTAAAAGATAGGAGAACTTTTTTGCAAAATTTTCAAAAATTTGTAAACTATCCCTTCATCCCTCCCTTCCTTCCTTCCCTTTTATTCAAAGTTTTTTAATTAATTATTTTATTTACTTCAACTTTTATAATTATTATGAATTTTTAATTTATGTTTTAAAAATAAAAATAAATATTTTTATTACTGATAATAATTATAAATTAAATAAACCTTAAAAATAAATTATTTTTATTTAAATTTATTTTAATATTTTATATAATATTTATTAATAAAGTATTAATAAAAAT
>JANIJH010000007.1:55167011-55184537 GCA_024520975.1 Erythroxylum areolatum
GCAGTTTCTAATATAAGTCAATGTTTTCTCTCCACAGATCCCACAATTTGAGGAGTATAAGGTGGACTCATTAGGTGTTGAATGCCATATTCAAGAAGGGTGGACCGTAATCCTAGATACTCACCTCCACCATCAGTATACAATGTTAAGATTTTTGAATTAAAACACTTCTCCACTAAGGTTTGAAAATTGATGAAAATTTGTTTGACCTCAGATTTTGTTTTCATGGGATATAGCCAAGTGTATTTAATGTAGTGGTCAACCAAAATCACATAGAAACGAAATTGATCAAAGGAAGTAATAGGTGTAGGAATCCAAACATCATAATAAATTAACTCAAGAGGTCGAGAACTATAAATAGAGTTGTCACCAAAGGGAAGTCGGTGACTCTTATTACGTAGACATGAATTACAAAAAGTAAAGGAACTATGAGAGGACACTGGAAAATTAAAACTAGACATAAAACTTTTAGTGACTCGAAGTTGGGGATGACCTAAACGAGAGTGCCAAAGATGATAGGATGGAAGGTTGACTGAGGTAAAGTTGGCAATGGGAGTGGATGTAGAGCACACTACATTATCACTTGGAATCGGCCACTCATAAAGATCACCCTTGCTCTTGCCCCGAAGAAGTACTGCCTGTGTGTGTAAATCCTTCACATCAAAAAAGTAGGGAAAAAATTCAATGGAAGTTTGATTTTCACGAAAAAATTTACTAAATGAAATTAAATGAAGACGAATCATAGGAGAACAAAGGACTTGATTAAGCATGAATTGAGAATTTAGAGGTCTATTTCCGATGTGTGTGATAGGGATACCATTACCATCACCGATGATAATATCATCGTTCCCTGTGAATTCTGATGCAGAAGTCAAATTATTTGGGTTGTCCATCATGTGATGCATAGCACCGGAATCAACCACCCAAGGACTTGATGTGTTGTTATTTTTAGCAGCAAAATTGGCCCTGGCTTCAAGGTGATTATGCCTCCTGGATCGACATACTTTGGCCACATGGCCAATTTTGTCACATAGTTGACATTGGACCTTAGCTTGTCCATTTTGCCGAGAGTTTGAAGTGCCTTTGTTGCCATTGTTGTTTCCATTGAAGTGCCTATTTGAATAGCCAGGATTTGGTGCTTGAGTGAAGCGATTGTAATTGCCACGATTTCGATTGTTGTTACCAAAGTTGTCTCTCTGGTTGAATTGAGCCGTGATCGTAAGTCTCTCTCTTTGTCTCAGCATGCTTTAGAAAGATCTCATGTGCTAGTAATTTGTCATAGAGTTTAGCAAACGATATTGGATTATCACGGGCCCTAATTGCTGCGGAAATTTCTTTGTATTCAGGTCCAAGGCCTGTTAAGACTTTGATAACCAACTCTTCATTGTTGATTGGAGATCCACTAGCAGTTAGGTCATTAGCGATACTCTTTATCTCACGAAGATATTCTACAACTGGCTTACTTTCACGACGAATGGTGGACAAAATTTCCCAAAGGCTGTAGATTCTAGATTGGGATTTGTTTACATATGTGATGCGGAGAGTGTCCCAGGCTTGGTATGAAGTTTGGACATGAGCAATTAGAGGGGCAGTGGTTTGATCAATTGAAGCCATTATGGCATTTCTACAAAGCTGTCTTGTCTTATCCAAAGCTTGCAAGTGGGATTGATGGTATTTTGTTTAGTGTCAAGGAATTGAGAGAGACAGGATTCGATACCGTCAATGTAGCCAAGGAGATCATAGCCAAGCAATAAGGTGCTGACTTGGGCTTGCCAAGTGGAATAATTGGTTGCTCCTGTGAGTTTTAGTGGAAGTTGAGAGCTTGGGTTAAAGGAGACTGGTTGGTTTGGTTGGTGAATGTTACCTTTGCTAAGGGCAATAGGTGTTGTGTTGACTGTTTGACTTGTTCCTGAAGACATTATAGGAGAAGTCAGTGGGTTTTTGTCAGCCATGGATTGGGAAAAAAATCTCGTTAGAGAATAATGGCTCTGATACCATGTAAAGATTGGATAGAATGGAAAGTCTCATCTTGTATTATTGAGGTAATGCAATTTATATACACTTACAAGTATTAAAGATCAGTATACAATCAGCAAAAATCTATCCATAATTACAGCAATATATTTGAGATAATTGACCATCAAGTGATTGAGTCCTAAGATTAAGCCACTGTTATCTCTTATTAATAATGTTATCGTTATCACTTTAGACTTTAACTGTTAAATAAAAAGGAAGGACTAACACCAAAATTGTCCTTGAATCCTAAAAGGGAAAAAATTACATGAATCCAGGGTGCAACTAGAAGTCCTTGGGGTTCAATTCCTGAAAGAGGACACACTGCAAGAAACCATGGTGCAATTACCAGTTGTTCAAATCCTGAAAAGGGACTAATTGCAGGAATCCAGGGTATGCAACGGACAGTTCGTCACAACATCGTTGTACTGCTATCCCGAGCCTCAGAACAAACATTATGATGAATGAAGGTTGCCAACAATGGCGTACTCTGCAGAGAAAGAGAATAGTTTCAGCAATGACTGCTAAGAAGTAGAATATCTGAAGAAGAATCTACAGATGGACACATTTGAGGTAGCTAAACTCAAAATTTTAAGTACAATACAATAAAGTTAAGCTAAAATTTCTAAAGTTATCCGTTTTTATCTTTTCTCGTTTTCACTTTTAACATGATTTAGAATTTATTTTAAATAATCAGAAAATAATAGTAAGAATATGCTAACTTCCAATCCGTTAGTTTATAATCGCCTGGAGAAACATCTTATTCACCAGCACCTCTGGTTCTGATATGATCATTTTATCATGATTTTCAAGAGCTTTTCCATTCCAGAAGTTAAATTTTCGGGAGCTTTTCCATTCAAGAAGTTAAAAAAGAGTAGTTAAAATTATATAAATGCATATGTTGAAGTAAAATTTTCAATTAATTTGAATAATTAATTTGTTAAGTAATTTATTCAAATTTTGTGATTTTAAAGATTATTTTGTACTCCAAAGATAATTATTATATATTTATCAAATATTTAAAATAACAAATTAACATAATAATAGATTTTTATGAGAGAAATATAAAAATTCCAATATAAGTCAAATAACTTAAAGGAACTTTATAAAAGCAGTTATATTAACAATTATTTGTATTTTAATTATTTATAATTTATAAATTTATTATATGATTAATGAATTATTATATAGTTTAATATTTTATCAAATATTATTTAAAAATCAGTTTATGATGATGCATTATATTATGAATAATTGAATGAATTGGATTAAATGTTTGTTCAAAGTGATTTAATTAATAAATTTTCTTGTTAATGATCTAATTAATTAAATTTGTTCTTTATCTCCATTTCAATTTATCAACTACAAAAAAAATATCGTTTTCTTTTCTATAAAAATAAAAAATCCAGCAACCTTGGCCGAATCGAACTTGGGCTCAAATATTTGGGCCCAGTTGCCTTAGGCCATCTCAAACAAAAGCTATCATGCTGGGCAAATTGACCAAGCCCATTTCTGTTCAGACGTAACTCACCAATTAGCGTCATTTTTTACAATTACAAATATAAAATTTAATCCATAAATCCGATCAATCAAAAACACTGAATTTTTTTTTGTTGCGTACGAGATGTCTTATTAGGATTTTAACTATAGGAAGGCACTTTTAAATTATGCACAATTAGACTAATCTCCGTTCAAGTCAGATAGATGCTCGGAAAAAATAAAGCTCTAATCCTAATTTTTGCCGACTCAAGAACGATCGGGATCCACTCCATGTTAACGTATCAATATCAGTTTAGGAATGTAGACTTGCTGACAGTCTGACGTGGTGATAAGTCATTGGTACACTTGACGTGTTAGTTGTTCTGATTGGCAGACACAAGGTGATGAACAGACATTCAAGATCTAAGTAGATGTATTATAAAATATCCCAATTTCAAGAAGATTTGGATGTATAACATGTTCTGGAAGCCCTTGAGGTAGTTTTTGGATCAAAAGATAAGTTCATCTCCGTAGGGAGAGCTCTAGGGTTTTCACAGAGAAAGTGGTTATGGGAGAAGCCAAACGTGTCTCTCTCCGGTTGACTCTTCTCTTTCTGGTAACTTCTAGTTGCTTCTACCAGCTTCGCGCCTCCGACGACGATACGGTAAGTAACTGTTTTTCGTGAATCTCGCTGTGATTATGAGTTTTTTTTTTCATTGGAGTGTAATATCTTTGTATGTGACTGAGTTTATGAGTGTGAGTGGTGGATTTGAGGTGTAGGTCTTCTACGAATCGTTCGACGAGTCGTTCGATGGCCGATGGGTTGTTTCCGAGAAGAATGACTATCAAGGTATCTTATGTTACTTCAGATCTGGTCTTTAGCTGAAATAAAATGCTTAATTATTTCAGAAATTTGCTTTTGGAGCTTTAGTGGCTGTTGTTTGATAATTTGTGCTCTCTGTGTCATATGAATTGTTTTAGGTGAATAGTCATAGTTTTTCGTATATATTTTTACTCTTTTTTTCCCTCTTAAGTGGACTAGTACGCCGTTATTTCGTGTTTTTGCTGTTTATGCGAAATGTCTGCTTTTATTCTTGTACGGTTTGGTGCAATGATCGGTAGGTAGATTCAGGTCTTCTGGTTGTGGCAGGTATTTAATGCATCTAGCTGCAGGAAAAGGAAGGATTACATAATTCGTTAAATTATAATAAATGTGCGAGAAATGGGGAATGTGGAGATTTTGGAAGCATAATGTTTACAATTCTAACCATTTATAGTTGAATGTCATCTATTGGTTATGACATTCGTGTAGATGATGTTCCTTATCCCAGATTCATGCATCTCTTAAAATTCTGTTAATTCGTGTTTGAGTATATCCAGCTTTGTACTTATTGGTGCTGGTATTTTCATCTTGTGATAGGTGTGTGGAAGCACTCAAAGAGTGAAGGACATAATGATTTTGGGCTTCTTGTGAGTGAGAAAGCTAGGAAGTATGCTATAGTGAAGGAGCTTGATGAACCAGTTAATCTGAAGGATGAGACTATTGTCCTTCAATTTGAAACTAGACTTCAAAATGGACTTGAATGTGGTGGTGCATATCTGAAATACTTGAGGCCCCAGGATGCCAGTTGGATAGCTAAGGAGTTTGACAATGAGTCCCCGTATTCAATTATGTTTGGACCCGACAAATGTGGAACCACGAACAAAGTTCATTTTATCATAAACCATAAGAATCCAAAGAGTGGGGAGTATGTTGAGCATCATCTTAAGTTCCCACCTTCTGTCTCTTCAGACAAGCTTTCTCACGTTTACACTGCCATTTTGAAACCTGACAATGAGCTTAAAATTTTGATCGATGGGGAGGAGAAGAAGAGAGCAAATTTCCTCTCATCCGAGGATTTTGAGCCTCCTCTAGTTCCTGCCAAGACAATCCCTGATCCTGATGATAAGAAACCTGAGGATTGGGATGAAAGGGCAAAAATTCCTGACCCTCATGCAAAGAAGCCAGATGATTGGGATGAGGATGCTCCTGTGGAAATTGAAGACGAAGATGCAGTGAAACCAGAAGGATGGTTGGATGACGAGCCTGATGAGATTGATGATCCTGATGCCACAAAACCTGAAGATTGGGATGACGAGGAGGATGGTGAATGGGAAGCGCCAAAGATTGACAACCCAAAGTGTGCAACTGCCCCGGGTTGTGGGGAATGGAAGAGGCCAAAAAAGAGAAATCCTGCTTACAAAGGAAAATGGAGTGCTCCACTTATTGACAACCCAGCTTACAAAGGTATTTGGAAGCCTAGGGAGATTCCCAACCCCAACTACTTTGAGCTTGACACACCTGACTTTGAGCCCATTGCTGCTGTTGGGATTGAAATCTGGACCATGCAAGATGGTATCTTGTTTGACAACATCTTGATTGCAAAAGATGAGAAGGTTGCAGCAACCTACAGGGATACAACGTGGAAGCCTAAGTTTGATGTTGAGAAGGAGAAACAGAAAGCTGAGGAGGCAGCTTCTAGCACAGATGTTCTTGCTGGCTTCCAGGTAATGAATTCTGCAAGTCACCATTTGTTCCTGTGTTTTGTTCTTTTTTCTCCTTGATCTGACATTTCATGTAAATTATGCAGAAGAAGGTATTTGACCTCCTGTATCAAGTTGCGGATATTCCTTTCCTAAGTGGGCACAAGCAAAAGATTCTTGTAAGTCAAATATCATCTTCTTATTCAAGAATTTGCCAGAAACTTATGGATGGACCTAATATTTGAACTCAATTCTGTAGGATGTCATTGACAAGGCAGAGAAGCAACCAAATCTCACCATTGGCATTCTAGTCTCCATAGTGGTTGTGATGTTCAGTATTTTATTAAAGATAATTTTTGGTGGCAAGAAGCCGGTAAGTGTCTTATCAAATCTTCTCATGTTCTCATATATGTGCGTGATTTGCATCATAAAGTTAGTTCTCTTGAGCTTTTGTATGTTTTAAATTCGTCTCATCATGTCTTAACCATCTGGGGATATAGGTCAAGCCCGAGCCCGAGCCTCAACCTGAACCTGAACCTGAACCCGAACCAACTGCAGAGATATCTAAACAGGAGGAAAGCAGCAGTGGTGAGAAAGCAGAAGAGAACGAGGACAATGGTGCCGCCGCAACCGCACCACGCAAGAGGGCACAAAGGCAGGCCTGAAAATTGAGGAGGTTTAGAGGGGCGTTTTCTTGAACTTTTGGTAAATTATATAAGCTTAGTTGTTTTTCGTAGTTTGATTAATGGCTATTCCTATTTTTGAACATGAAAAGAAGATGTATGAAGAGTGTAAATGACATTTTATCTATCATCAGGCTGTGATAGTTCCTTTCCTACCTCCAAGAACAGCTTTTGTTTCTCTACTTACTGATTTTTCAGATATTTGACTGAAAAAGGAAAACATATATAGTGCTTTTATTGATTTGTCAATTCAGTTCATCCAAGTTTTGTCTTTCCATTCTATACCGTCCATTGCGCATCTTCCATGACTCTTCTATTCAACATGTTCATGTTCCTTCGATGCATGTATAATCGTGTTGCTAATCAAATGTAATTCATACTAGCCTTCGGTTTCCTCATGTTGTTCTATTATTCAGTACTTGACGAGAGGAAGTTTACTTTTTTCAAAACGAGATAGTTTTTTTTCTTTTTTTTTGGTCTCCCAGGAGTTGTCCACTGGGCCGAAGCTGGTGACTAATCCCCCTTCGCTGCCTGATATATCCCATATGGGGGCTACAGCTGGCCCGGGAGTTTGCTGCATTCCCAAAGGCAGGGATCGAATCCGGAACCTCTTAGTTAAGCGACGAGGGTATGCGTCACTTACACCAACCCATTGGGTTCAAAATGAGAGTATGAAATATCATCAATGACGCTCCAAAAATATCAAAAAATGCGACTTCGATTAAAAACTTTGAACCAATTACGAATTCTTACTAATTCATTGGCCTACCAAATTTGATTTAATTTGAAAAGAAATTAAATTTTAATTATAAATTTAAATTTAAATTTGTCAACTTAGATTTTAATTTATTAATTTTAAATTGTTAAATTAATGTAACTTGAAAAAAATCGTATTAAAACTCTTTTAAGGTTTTAAATTAGGTTAGACACGACTTCGGATGACAAGATTGCATTACTCAAATCACATTGAGACTACTTTTTGCTATTATTGTTCGGCTGAATGATTGCCTTATTTTGAAAGGTAAAATTTTAAAGATTGTGTTATTAAAAAAAATAATTAGTTCATACATTAATCAGCTAATTTTTATAAACTAAATTTAATTAATTAATTTTTATTTAATAATTTTTAATTAAACTTTAACTTTTTACTGAATAAAAATAATTTTTTTAATAATATGTTACATTATTTAATTTTATTAAAATTTTAACTAAGTTTATGATGATCTAATGTTAATTAAACCTTTTAAATATGCAAAACTCTTGTACAACCATCGTTTCCAAACAAAGACAATAATATAAAGAGGGATCACAAGGAAACCTACTCCATTCAAATACCAAGAACTGTTTATCATGATTCTACATACCAAAAAATGGAGCCCATGGGTCAAGTTCACCTTATTATGACAATGTATATGTGAAAAATAATAATAATAAGCTCAACTACAAAACAAAAAGAGAACTTTTGAAAAAATAAACAAAATTCAAGTTTCATGCTGCAAATATTTCTTTTGTTTCTAAAAGAGAGAATTTGAGAAAACTTATATAAAAAAGAGCATCTTAAGGGCCCCCCTACAGTTCTCATTTTTCTTAATTTAACCATGTTTAGGGAAATGGTTAATTTACCGACGGCCACCGGGCTTTCTAGCCGGAGGAGCCATGTCCTCGTCATCAGACTGGACATCTCCATACACCCACATCCCACATCTACCAGACCTTGCTTCATCCTGGAACTTCTCCAAGTTATCAAGAGCCACCTGCCTTTCCTTTGGTTCCCACTTTCTCCTCTTTTCTATCCTAGCAAGACCCTCCTGGAAAGTAGCAGAAAAATCATATTATCAACCAGATTACAAAAGCATAAACAGAAAGTAACATATCAATAATCTAGAACATCAACTGTGGTTATCCTGTGGATTGAACCATTAAACAAGAACCATACTATTGGGACCAACTTTACCAAAAACCATGTCAGTTTCACTTAAAAATATTGCCTCTATGAGCAATAGATAGCTATATATATATATACACAATAACGGGAAACCTTACACGGATTACAATGCAGTCCTAGTCTAGTCTATACCCGCACAGTAAATATATGGGTTATAAAAATTGTACCTGAACCATGGCAGCATTTATGCTAATCTCTGCTTCCACAGCAACAAGGGTTACAACAACAATGGGCCCAGTTCCTTGCCCTTTAACTTTTCCTCCGGAAAGATCCCTCTCCTCCACCTTTGCTCTAAACTCTTTTGAACTGCTCAAAGTCTGAGCACTAAGATACTCAGCTGCTTCAGGACCACAATCCTCTTCCAAGTTTGGAACCTTGACATAAGCTAGGCTGCACAGCTGAGCAAGACCAGGGGCGGATGACACCGCAGGGTCAAGAGGCCGTAACCTACCGTATGGAACCTCCTCCTGGTTTCCATAATCGATGTAGAATACTTCAAACCTGTCGTTCATGGATTCAACAGCCCCACGTGGTGCATTCACAATCTACACATGCACAATATATTCAATTGGTTTGAAAGGAGAAGGATTTAGAGAGAGAAATAAATTAAAGGAAAAACAACGATTCAGTACACGACAGGCGAAACTTCCCTATATCCCAGTTTTACAAATAAGAATATGATATGTAGGGGCATATTGAGCTAATAAAACAACCCACAAATATTCACATACTAGCCAGAATTAAATTAATAAAGCATCTAAAATCAGATTGGTATGAAATAAACTACAAGGATGACCCTCACCATTGCTCGGTTCCATGAATTATCTGCACTAAACTGAGCAAGTACAATATCACCCTTCTTAGGATTGAAAGCTCCTATTACAGGAGCGTCTTGTAGATTCAAGGATGCCAACTGTTGTTGAATAGATGCAACTTTTTGATCCCCAACTGCTTGAACATAAAACTTTCCACCACCCAAGACTTCTGTAACTACTACCTGTAAAGATAAGATGTGTAAGAAAAATTACTTAAAGCAAAGCATGCTCTCCAATCAGATGTAAGAAACAATCACCTTCAACACTTCTTTCTGTTTGCTTTCAACAGCTGGACCATTAGAAACAACTTCCTCTCCTTCAACATAGTTCTCCCAAATCTGAAAAAGAAGACAAATCAGTTGCATTATCACAAGCATATTCTAGGTAACAAACAAATGGCAGAGTCAAATGTCCTTGCTTCTTACTTTCAGCTTCTGTGTTTTGGCAGATTTCTCAGCCTGTTCAAGAAGATGAGCATCAGGGATCCTGTCAGTACCAAAGGAAGTCTGCAGCTTTGCAAGGCCAGCTTCAAGCAGTGTCACTGCCACATTAGTCCTCGATTCCCACAAGGATCCCAAGAATGTTCCAGTTCTGTCAACAGTTTCCACTTCAATCTGCATTCAAGATCAACTCATCAAATGGAGGAAAGTAATCCATCCATGAAAAAAAATGTGCTTAAAGAAGGAGATCAATACCTCAACATCTCTTTGCATTATTTTCCGTCTCATGAACGCAATTGCTTCGTCAGCATAGGGTTCACCGCGGCCAGGGCATCGAACACCAGAGAATGAAAAGGCAATGCTGCATGTTTCCTTTGGAATCAACAGTTTAAAACGGTGACCGCTGAGGACATACTCCACCACAGCAGAACTCCTCCTGCTCCGATGCAGAAATGGTAAGAAATCTCTTGCTTTCTTGACCGATGCCTGTATGAAGCTCATTTAGTAAATCAACTGGACCTCATAGGGTAGAGAGAGTATCCAAAAAGGATTAGTATACTCACTGTGGTAAGGTCTGTTATATGCATGACTGGAGGATCCCTGGCGGAATGAATCCCTTTCTTCCCAGAAATAGCACGTGATTCAGCAGCAAGGAGGGCATCATAATAATTTGATCTCTCCTCAAAGTCTCTATGTCTAATCACAGTTCCAAAGCCACGGGAAACTACAAGCTCAGCAACATTAAACCCTTGATGAGAACCTGTGGTGGATGGTGCTGATGAAGTTTCATCTCCATCGCCCTTGGTGGGAGATGAGAGGAAGACCGAACCAAAATCCATCACTCTAGAGTCTCCGGGACCAGTGGTAGCTGAAGGTACATCTCCCATGACAACCTTCCTTGAATACTCCATTTGGACATTTACCTAAAGAATAAACGAGTTAACATCATAATACCGATAATAACTTTCAAGGTTCACTAAAAGAGATACATCTTCATACTTGTCGACCAATAAGGCGCGTTCTCAAGAATTCCTTGGCTTCTCGAGCATAGGGAGCAGGTTTTTCATCTCTACGAGGATTGCCCATTTTTGGACACCTAATACTTGAAAGATTTACTCTCCTCTCAGCCAAAGGACTGCCAAAGGGCACAGAATCATCAGCCACGATGATACAGTCACCACTCACAACCTCCACCACCTAAAGAAAACCCGAATGTTATCTTTTCACAAAAATAAAGGGAGCTAAAATCACATCAAAATTTTGAGAACCCACTACCTTTCCAGTGAAATTCTGATCATGAATGGCCTTCGAATTAGTTGCAGGAGGTACATAATTTGTCCAGAACTTCAAGCGGTTTTTCTTGGCCTGAAGCTCCGCAGCCTTCAACCGACGCTTGGCATCTTCTTCCATCATATTTGCACTCCATTCAACAAATTTAGCTAAACCCTACAATCAAGGAAAGTGGAGAAAGACAGAGAGATAGAGAGAGAGATAGATTCAGAATCCTTATTCAATGAGGTTATTCATAATTGTCTAAACTAAGCATGGTGTCTTGTATCACCAATGCCCATTCTCTAAATACTTCACAATATGGAAGATGAATGGCCAAAACTATAATATTTCAAACCCCAACACATCATTGTTATCAGCTAAGACTCAGGTGCAAAGAAAGGAATAGCAACAACCAATGTTATGGAAGAAAAATACTTCAGCACATACATTTTCCACAAGCTCCAATGCCAGGTCATTTGCTGTATCCCCCTGTGGGTAATATACTGACCCAATCAAATTGCTGAATTTATCCACACCTTCCAGGACAATTCGAACCTAGAAAAAATATTTGAAGTTAACTTTTAGTAAAAGCATTCCATGGGTAGAAAATAACACAACACAACATTTCATTTCATTTTATTTACCTCTCTATTCAAAACACGAAGCTCTGTAAAATGTTTGGCCTCCAGACCAAATGGATCAGGAGCAACTTCAGCAGCTGTTGTTGAGGCCGCAAGTCTCTGTGCAGAATTTAAAGGGGCCCGAGGTTCAGGTGCATCTCCATTCGTTTCTTCAGATGTGATCTCTGCCTCAGCAACAGTTTCTGCTGCAGCTCTTCTACCCATTGATGGAGACTAATATAAACACAAGAAAACAACATATATTAGATCCTACAGTAATACTGGTAAAATAGTCAAGGAAAAAGAACTAAAGATGCAGGATGAAAGGCAATGCACATACCTGGATTCCTGCAACAAAGACTTGGACAAACTGGAAGTCTGGCAGCAAATACACACGTATGGTGCTGCCATCACGAACTTGTTCTACAATACCTTGCATTGGTCTGCCCTTGTTTGCTGCAAGCAGACCCATGGCATCCAAGTTACTTGGATCCCCAATGGCAGAGGGAGGTAGATTTCTGATGGATGCCTCAGCAGCACCTGGCGTCTACAGCCAAATATACAAAGATGCAACAAATTTTATCAAGGGATATGTTTCATTTAAACAAAAACATGAATTTGAAAATGAATTCTTTCTCGAGGTTATGAAATCAAACCCAGTTTCTTAATATTAAAAGTTTCAATTATATGCTTCAGTCAGGACCCAAATGCTTAAAAGTTCTCCATCATGAAATGAGTAAATTTTAAAATGTACAAGTCATGTCAATTTTTTACAAGCAACACACATATTGCACCTTTTCCTGAACTCGTCGAACAGTATTCCTACAGATGTTTTCTTAAAAAAAAGTAATATCATAGTGTACTGTGTAGCACCAAAACAATCATGGCACATACTAATAATGTGCATTACATTCTATGGCTGAGCCTGTTCCATGATTACTGGAAAAAAGAATTTTGTACACAGAACTGAGCTACCAGCACTAGATAATGAGTACCTGACTTTCAAATACCATCTTACATGCTTCAATTTATATACGCAAGCCCATATATTGTTTCTTATATCAAATGATCAAATTTGCACAAATCATTGGGTTTATTTACCAAAATAAAAGTATTTCAAACATCCTTTCCACACTTATAGATAACCTTTTCAACTCCTATAACAAATTATGAATTACGTCACAAAAGCAATCATGGAAAATTTTACAGATTACCAACTAAAAAGTATTTTATTGAAGCAAGCATATGAAAAACACAGCAAGGATAAATTAGCTTTAATAATGGAAGGGATAGAAAGTAATGATGAAACAAGAGCAAGAGAAGCTAACCTTACTCCACCGACCCAGACCTTGCTGTTTAGCTTGTTCTTCAAGCTGTAGCAAGTCAGCAAGGAAAGGACTAGCTTCCCCTTTCTGTTGACCTTGCTCCCTCACCTATAAGTGGCTAAATTAATTAATACAGGCAAGAAGAATGAAAATTATATCTCAAGAGTCTCCAGGAAGGAAACAAAAAGGTACCTTTGCCCAGCCTTCCGAAACAACAAGTACGGAAACATTCTTGTCCCCAAGAAAAACAGAACCGAATTCTCGACCAATAGATGGCACCGAGTAGTCCACCCTGAAAGTGACTTCCTGTTGAAAAAAATGAAAGTTATCAAGTTATACCCATCCAACCAAATTAGGAAAGAGTTTAAGAAAGAATCATATATCAAAGACCAGCTGAACAGATAGAAATGGAGAAGGACCTGTCCGATGCAGAGCTTCCTCAGATACTCTCTGCTTTCCCAGGCAAAGGCCTCATCAACTCCACCTCTACGAGCCTAGAAGCAAAGGCATAAAGTCAAAATATTTAACTGTAATATGCGTGATGCTACTCTTTCTTCTAGTATAGCTTCAAAAGCATTTGCATGCAACATCTTGCCAACGATCATGCTAGGTCTAGTTGAAACAAAGCAATGGCTTTAATATGATCAAACTAGAAGATCGAAACTATAGTTGACAAAACTATATCACCATTCATCCATCTCTTCAGATGAGTAAATGAACAAACATACAACCAAATCAAAATCAATACTAAAATCACAAAGAAACATATTGACATGCCAAAACAGCCGTGAATTGCACAGAAACAACATCCAAATAAAAGACTTTACCAGTCTTGGAGCAATCAGAGATGACAAAGTGATGGTCTTTTCTGGTGGTGGCCCAGGCTTGTTGCTGGTCATAGCCATAATTACCAAGCAATCCCCTGAGGGAACAGCTTTCACTCTTCCTCTGTACCATCCAGTGGAGCCAGCTGTTGACGTTGCCATTTCAACAGCTAAGATCTAAACACAGAAAATTTTTATAACAACCATAAACCCCATTGAAGAGAAACTAGTAAAACCCAAAAACTGCAATAGATCACGCAAAGTTAAAATCTTCCATTGATTCAATACCATTATCCCCTGAACTGAATGCAATAACAACGTAAAAGATTTAAACCAAATATAAATCATAATAGACAGAATGCAGAAAAATCCAAAATTTAGATCACTTATGCAAGAAAACTTCCAGATCGATTACATCGAACTACTACAAGCAGTTAAAATCTATCAAAAATAACACAAATCTCCACCTAGAACTAATCCAGGCAAAAGCTCAAACCAATGGCTCGATCTAATCACTCGATCGCATCAATAAACGCATCACTCCATCAACATAACAAAATAAAACTACCAAACAAAAATTGAGAAAAACTGAAACTTCGAGCTAGAAATCTGCATTCACACACTCATAAACCTCATGAAAAGAAGAGATCGGCTGAACTCAAGAATGGCGGTTACCTAGATCTCTCAATTGGGAATACTGATCAAGAAAATCTTAAGGAGAAGAACGAAAAATCAGATTTTTTTCTTGTGTTTTTATGGGTCTTTTTTCGAGTTTACGACTGCAAGACGGCGGATCGAGGAAAATAGAAACTGACTCTGGTATCAAGTTCTAAAACAGAGGCGGGGCCTTATATATAGGCGGATAAAGATATTAGATAGCAGTATATGTACCCTTTCTTTTCGAAAATATTACCGAAAATGCCATAATAATTATCTTTTTTAATTTTTTTATCTGATTACTGATGGGTCCACTGGAATCTAGGTATTGTGGGCCCCGCTTAAGTTAGAAGCACCTGCTTTGGGGACGTTCACGTGATGACCTTCAAATCTGTTTTAATTCATTTTAATCCGCAAATTTATGTGAGATCGTTATCATAAATGCTTTTATTTGCTTGTATTGATATTGTTTAGACGAGAAATTACTCTATTTAAAATTGCTTTCTTTTTATTTTTATTTTTTTTCTTGGATTTAATGTTTTTTAATGGATCAAAAATTAAATTGATAAAACGAAATATTTTAAAGTTTTAACTAATATCATTATAAAATTAGTATATAATAAAAAGATTAGAAAATTGAAATTTTTGAAATAATATTAAAGAAATATGTTATATTTATCTATTAAATAAAAATTAATCGATAAACTTTTATTTATAAAAATTTAACAAAAAAGTTTTTCAATTTTTTAAATCATAAGGATTATTATAGTAAATCTTGGGACCTCTCTCTATTAGTGAGAGATAACTTTGTATATAAGAATGTGAATGACCTGAGTTGCTCCTGACCTGATCCAGCCCGACTGAGATAGGTCGGCTAGTGGCCTGACCCAACCACCAATTAATCGACTTGTGGCCTAAGGGTTAGGTGGTCAGGCCAACCCAGCCTACTATATATTATTTAAAAGAAAAATATAAAAATGATGTTGTTTTTAAAATAATGGTAGGGTTACCGATCGGCCCTTGCTCGACCAGTGGCCCAGGTAGGCCGAATCAGGCCAAAATTGACATCCTTAATTATGTACTAGATCACTTTAAATCTTGTGTCACAGCAAGTTTTTTTTTCTGTTGGGTGTTGTTGTTTCAAGGATTATTAATTATTGGAATTTATAGTGTTGAAAGATTGGATAATTATTAGCACAATTATGATATGTAAGAGTGATGAGAGTAATCCTTAGAAGAAGTTCCTTGTGTCATTAGTAAGAAAGTGTTTGATTTTGATGGGATTCTATAATTTATAAAGTTACCATGTTTTAGTTTTTTAACCTAGAATTCTATTTCAAAAAAACTATAATTTAAGTTGGAAAATATGTTATTAAGTAATTGGAAATTGAAATATATGCTTTGTTATTAAAATTTAGTTATAACTTTATTAAGTAATTAGAAATTGAAATATATGCTTTATTCGTCAATTTTGATTATAATTTTTACAAATGTTGTAATTATTCTTAGTAGACATAAGAGATAGATATATTAATAATTATTTTTAATTTTAATAAGTCAATAGGAATTATACATGTTAACACCAATAATATGGATATATAATAAAAAATTACTCACAAGAGAATAACTTTTAATATTATGATCATAAGAATTAAATGCAACTTAAGTGATTAATCATTTGCTATTGAATTGCTTTAAAAGATAATTTTAAATGTTAATTAATAAAAAATCAAAATATTAAGATTTATTTAGAAATATAACGACTAGTTTGTATATCATATATTTAATTTTTCTTTCTACTTTAGCGCATTTCTAAATAATAATTAATTAAAAATTTTATTATTATTAACTAATAGATATATAATTGGATTGGAAGAGTTTAAAAATTTTAATTTTAAAATTGGTATTACAAATTAATTAATTAAAATCAAACTGGGCGGATCGAGTGGTTTCCATTTTTGGTTTCTATTTTAAGCCTAAAAGGTAACTCAGAAGCTTTTTGATGTTTCCATCTCATATTCTTCTTTTTTTCCTTTCTAAAGAATCAACTTTTTTCATTCGAACATTCTAAAAGTTATGGCTTGGAAGAAACAGAGGCCACGCGCCACCACCATAAGATGGGTTGCTATCCATGCCACCGTCACCCCTGTAGGATGTCAATTTTGGCGTGGCTTATTTGATCTAATTTTGGTCCGACTTAACCAAGCGGGTTAAAAATAGTCAATTTGATTGAACTATAAGTTGACGTCAGGCCAAGCACGGGCTAGACCAGCCCAACTTGTGATCTAACCGTTATTTTAAAAATAACATTAACATTATTAAGAATATATACATAAGATAGGTTGGGTTGGCTCAGCTCACCTGTAGCTTGTCTATGGATCGGTCAACTTGTAGTCGAGCTGGACCATAGGCTAACCTATCACAAGTCAAGCCATAAGCTGCCCTAACCTCGTGGCCCGAATCTAGCCTATTGACATTCCTGCAACCTCTTGTCATCATCCAAATTCCTAATGTTAAAAGTAAATTCCAATGTTCAATTTTGTGGATAATCCTTACATATAGATCCCATTTGGTTAACACGGATTGTTGTTAGAGAAAGTAATATTTTTTTTAAAATTTAAATTATTATGTTTGGTTCGTTTTTTTTAATAGCTAAGAAAGTAAAAACTTTCCTAATTTAGAGAAAACAGTGGCACTCTCTTTGAAATTTAAATCATAACACCTCCTTGGTATTTAGACTCATTTCCTCATGAATTTAATCTAAAAATACACTAAATAATCTAATCATTCATTCTCTCTCAACCGTGCGACTTTAAAATATATAAATTTTAAATAAATTTTGATTTAATAATTAAAATATATATAATAAATATTAGTTTATAAATAATAATTTTTAAATTATTTATTTTTAAAAATAAAATATTTTATTA
>JANIJH010000007.1:55213915-55245575 GCA_024520975.1 Erythroxylum areolatum
TAGAGTAGTTTGGCGTGACCGGATAAGGGTAAAGGATTAACTGTTCCAGTTACCCAACCTCCTTACTTGGTGAGTAACAAAGAGGGATAAACTTTATATAATACTAGGTTCTCGTAGATATATCCTCCTTCAGGTATTCCCCATCTTTTTTCTTTTTACTGTTTTTGTATACCACGTCATTCTTATATTGTCTCATTTGCATGCGAGTCCACCGAAAACAACCTCTCTACTATGTCGGGGTAAGGCTGCGTACTATCGGACCTCCCCAGACCCTGCTTCATTGCGGGATTTCAGATTGAATGATGATGATGATAATTATTATTATTATTTTATATAATTAATAATAAATTGTATATAATTAATAATAAAATAATAAATTTTTTATTATTTTAAAATATAAAATATAAAAAAATTATTTTTTACAGTTGTGACTTCAACCGTGACTTTTTAATTAGATATAATTTCTGCTTTAAAATCACAGTATTAAATCTTATGTAACAATTATTTTAATATCAAAAGTATAGTAGTTATTTATTATACATTATATTTTATTCCATTCATATTTGAAATAACATTTCACTACATTATATTATGAATTCTTCTATCCCTCTCAAATAACTTTTTACTATATTATATTTCATTTTATTATAGACCGTTTTGATCGGTCCAATTCTATTTCAGTCTATTAATTAAAATCCAATCATAAGAAAAATAGCCATATTGTTACTGATAAGTTTTGCTTTATCAACACTTTCAACGTCTCAACATCTGATTTCTCACAGTACTTACGTCTCAAACTGAACCATTTCTGCTCTTGTCTAAAGGGAAAAGGACAAGAAATAAAAGAAACTCATATGCATTCTCTTTAGGTTACATAACATCTCATCATTTTCTTATCTAAACCCCAACCTGCAAAGTTGAAGTACACATAAAAAGCAAACTCTTTTTTCATAAAGATTACATTACTCACAAGCTTTTAGAGCTGAACAGCCAAGGGACCCAAATCCTTCTCATAAATGGCTTGGTGGGTCTTTTTTATTTTTTGTCTTTTACTTCACTTTCTCCCATTATTATCCATGGAAATTTCAGAAGTTCTCTTTGTGGAAATCGAACTTGGTGCTGGTCTTGTGGCAGAAATCCAATGCAAAGTGGCGGAGTTCTTTGGCTAACGCCGGCATACCACAGTAAAACACCCCTGCAAAGTTTCAGATCTCTTTAAACTATTGAGAGTAGTTAGAAAAGCACAGTTGATGACTTGCTTATAAGTTATAACACAGCATCCTATCACAGTAGTGATTACAAAAAAGAAGTCTTCAAAATGTTCTATATGTTCAGACAAAACAAAACCTATTAATTTGATATTATTCATCTATATGATTTTCATTTTTTTAACTTTTCTTGCTTGGACTTGAACAAAAGTAGTAACTTTGTTTTGTGAAATTGACATAAAGCATGAAGGCTCTTGAGTCTTGACTGTTGAGTATCACTAGTCTCGTTCATCTTTTCTTTTCTCCTTTTTCTAAAGTTGACAGAAGAATGAAAGAATTATGGAGAAAAGTATGGACCATAGACGTAGTGCATGTGTGATGTCATGACCCTAATAGGAAGTAGACATACAATGATCACATATTTAAAGAGGTTTGATACTTAGATATTAACTTATGATTGGATTAGGAAAACTTAAGGAGTAATTCATATATATATATATATATATGAACTTCAACATAGTTAGAAAGTTGACTTACCAACTCGGGAATCGGGATGGTTAAGTGCAATGTTCTTGTAGACATTGTGCCAATCAGGCTTGGCAAAATGGGACTTGACTCGTGTGCCAGAGACAATGTCGACCCCATTTTTGGCATGATTGAGTTGTTGGAGCATCGTGATGAGAGCTGACCTCACGTCATCCTCTTCATACACACTGGTGCAGTAGTTATGGAGTTCAATGACATGGTTATGGTCAAGTTCAACCACTTCGTCCATGGCCCCTTTGAACCAGTCGAAGGAACCTTGCTCTTTCGTCACCCAGTAAAAGTATGCCCTTCTGATCTTGAAGTGCTCTCTTCGTTTCTGTGAATTTGGGCTCAGTTTTCTCGCCGGCGATGAGTTGTTCCTTGTGTCGAGAGTTCCATTTTCTATTGCATTCGCTTCTTCTTCCATTGCCCTTAAGTTGCGCGCTATGTCCTTGACAATGCTTATCATCGGAGTTGCTCCAATTCCTAGACCAACTAGCAGGACTACCTCGTATTTCCAGAAGTCTTGTGCTGGTGCACCGTATGGGCCATCAATCAGAACCCTTGGAAAGCTGTTCAATCATTACCGTCGTTAGTAAACCAAATCATTACATTAAGTTCTGTTAGATATATCACAATCTCTGATGGAAACGTGCATGTGATATGACGAGAAATTTAGACAAGTTAAGGACTTCTCTTAAACAAAGTTGGCAGACTTGTCTGATTCCAAGGAACATTGATTAGAATCTCCATAACCTGTCGTAAATTGACATTACCATTTGATGGAAGTATGAGAATTGCTAGCCTGTCAAAATCCCAGAACTCAGTGGATGTAGTAATTCCAGTACTCCCAAGTCCACTTGGGGTATATTTTTGAGTTACAGGAATGCAATATGAACAACGTGCAAGATCCAAGAGCACGTTGCTTTTGTGTGAATCTATTAAGAAAATCAGTGTGTTGGAACCAACTAATTAAGATTCTTGCCTAGACAACAAGGTTGACCCTATTTAAAATGCTTGTCACGTAATATGACAGCTTCACACCAGCTTCATAATGGATTCATAATTTATAAGTTGATCTACAACGTATGACCTGTCTTTCATTTCTGGAGACGTTAGGACATGTCCTGATTCAAGGACGTTGAACGTGATGACTTACTTGGGGTTGTTGTTTCCTTGGAAGCAGTCAGCTCTTAAGAGTCCGCTTTTCCCAGTAGTAGGTGGTTGACATGCCTTAACAAATTATCCAAAAATTACAGGAGTCGTCTGATTAAACAATTCCGTTTCCAAAGTTCGAATCTTATCATTAAACAAAAGATTGAAAGAAAACACACACCTTCGTGAACACGTTTCTAAGTTCGTTTGTCCAGTCACCGACAGCTCTGATATGAACGCTGAGATAATCATCTCCAGGGGCTGAAGTGATCGAAAATGGATGCCTGGATGTTATGCAGTTGCAGTCAATTCATCAACGGCCAATACAAGTGAAAAAACAGTTTAGTGGTTACTGACCATTCAAATGGAGATACAGCAGCACAATTCACAAACATGTACTGTCCACTCTTGTATCTGAATCCCTGAGGCTTTGACATGTGAAGTGCTAATACATTTCCAGAATAAATAGCTGCCTGGAATATTGTATATTGTACAAGGGAAGATAGTTTAACAACTGCAAGTCCACATATAATATGTTCATAGTAAGAGAAAGAGATTGTTCGATTAACCTTTTTTATAGTAACGGCTTCAGTGCTAGATCTTAGTGCTCTGATAAGTCTCTCACCAGCGTAAATTGTAATGGGAACAGCTAAGTACATCCAAGTCTGCCATTTCAGAGAAACTACTGAGTGCAAGAATTCACTAATTCAAAGAATCAAAGAACATGAAATGTCTAGATGCCATAACGGGAGGAGTTAGGAGCTTACTGTCTTCTTGTACCATTCATGTGCCAGGTACAAGTAATGGCCATGCACAATGAGCAGAGTGTAGACAATGATGAAGAGATGGTGAGAGTACCAAAAGGCATTGAAACCAGTGAGTTTCTTGAGGAAATTGTTCTTGATCTGACCTCGCCTGAACCAAGATGTAGCTAATGTGAAGGCTATTCCCATCAAGATCACCATTATGATTCCAGTCACTCCCTCCACTGACTTCAGAAAGTAGGAGTAGTTTGTATGGTGATTCCCGAAAAATGGCTCCATCAGCTTCCACTTCTCTGCACTTGCATGAATTAGTCTGGGGAAGTCACAGGCCAAATGAAATATCCCATGTATGCCAACCCCAATTGTGATTCCCACTGCTATCACCTGGAAAAAGAACACACGAAACCTTTCTTTGTTCAATCTGTAGAATCCTTCTGCAGAATATCTAAAATGGAAAAGCAAGACAATACCTTGTGGAAATTGAGATGATCATCAAAAGGGACGACAACACTCAATTTGGTCTTGTTCCTGAGCCAGGTCAGTGTGTTCCTGCAGACTGGTAGTAGAATCAGAGCCATGTTCAACTTGAGAATCTCAGCTGCTCCTTTGGCTATGCATACACAGCTTCCCATAACCTCATAAGCTGCTCTGTGTCGATACTGCACATACTTGTATGCAAATAAGCCAGCCATAACACCGATCCATAGAGCCATTACCCAAAATCTCTGCCAATTGTCCAATATGAAGTACTTGGTCCGCCTACACCATCTCCTTACTGGGTTATCATCAAGTGTAGGTTTCAGCTTCTGGCTTAACATTTTGCCTAATTTTTTGCTCTCTCCTGCTATTGCAGACTGTTTTGCTCCTTGCAATAGAAGCGTTTCCAGGTTCTCGATCTGTTTACCGCCAAAACATCAAACAAGATTAGTGATCAAACAAGTGAAAGGATCTAACTGTGAATTGATTTAGCCTCTTTACCATGATGTATCCATGTTTTTCTGGATCTAGCTCTTCCATTATCAGCCTTGCATATTCCTCTGCTTTCTTCTGGATGGATGAGAGCTTGTTTGCAGAAGCACTGAGAGTGATAATCTGCAGAAGCAAAACACTGAGTTGTTTCCTTGAGATGAATATGAAAAATTAACAGACCTCACCTCTCTGACTTCCACCTCAGTAAGTTTGCCATCGGCGTCTTTATCAACCCTGCAAATTTAGTAAAATTTTGTTGAGAACGTTGAAAAGCTTGACTGATTCGTTGAAGCCTGAAAAGAATGAAGCAGAAACTTACATGTCAAAGAAAGTCTGAAGCCTGGAGTCGAAGCTCTGATCAGAAATCTGCTCCCAGAACTGCCTTAGCTCTTCCTTACAAATGGAATCGCCGGTTATGTTCCGTTTTCTAGCAAGTGCATTGAACAACTCTCCAGCAAACTCCTTGGACTCCTTCATTCCTATCATTTCAACAACAATTCACTATCAGAATCTCCAAAACTGAAATCTTTACATAAATACTAAAACCTATGGAGTTTTACTATGGAAATTTGCGCACCTATGCATTCGCAGAACCGAGAACGAGGAAGTAAGCCATTGCTTGAAGCAGTAATTTCATCAAACCGCTTCTCTACAGCAGGCCACCCTGATGCACCATCAGTCTTGCTGATAAACTTTAGTCCTTTCAAAGCATAAGCCGCCGAAGTTTTGGTCCGTTCAAGTCGGACAGGTGGTGGTCTCTTGGAGAAAGAAGCATAGCGCTTAAACTCTTGAGAAACTTGTTTGATCCTGGCTGAAGCATTCCTGACTACATTTGAAGCAGATTTTCTTTTCATGCCTTTGGCTAGTAGTGTAATATCATTATCTTCTTTGTCGCCGTTGGCAGGTTTAACACTGTGAACGGCCACAGAATCGTCCTGTACGTCCAGTGTGACCTCCATGTATGGTTCTTCATGACCCTCTCTATTTTCTGGTATGCTGAATCCTGCACTTCTTTTTCCTGCTCTCTTGTTTGGAGGTCCACCACCCAGTGGACCACTGTAAGAACTACTACCAACGAGCTCTGTCCCAGACTGTTGACGATCTTCTCTACCTGTTTCTTGCATCTGGGGTGATGCAGAAATTGTACAGCTGCTAAAAGCTTCAAGCTTTACGTGTGAATATACTATAAAACCAGTCAGGTGTTAAACAAGACAGAAGCTTTCAAGGTTTCTGTCCACAAGGAGATTGGAAAGCTAAAAGGGAATGATTCAACAGGAGATGATTTAAATCTCACTACACAGACAAAATGGATGGAACTTCCCTGATTTTTGGTTCTTGTTAGCTACTCCCTTAACGTGGGATGTTCGATTTAAATAAGAAAATGCATTCAGAGACATGCCATAGACGATGTATGGTCTGAACTGGAAATCATCGGTGTAGGTTTCTGTAATAAAAAAAATGAAATGAAACAACGAAATTTTGATTCCATGGGCCCAAAACTTATTAAAATAATAATAATTGACCTACATGATTGTGTTGTACAGGTTTGGAAATTGAAATTATTCACGGAGAGGCAGTCTCAATACTTACATCAAAAGAGCTTTTATCAGCAGATTCTTTTTAAAAAACTTTTTTAAGAAGTTAATGACTATTGGACTATTAATTAAAAAATATTTTTTTTAAAGGACTTTATATAGTAGATTATTTGGTATAAAAAATACTTTTATTATATTTAATTATATTTTACTTTGTAATAAAATTATTTATGCATATAAAAATTATTTAAAATATATTAAACAATATGTAAAGCATGTCAGGAATTCCACATAAGACAAGTATGAGAGAATTTAATAATTTATAATAATGTGCAAACTTTTCATCTTGAACTAACTTTTAAGGATGAATTAGGCACTTCTAACATGATATTAAAGCCAGTTTGTCTCAATAATTTGGGACGATGTCTGGTTATGTTTCTTTGTCCAATATGTCTATCAAATGTCCGGTCCTGCTCTAAACTAAAAGGGTGTGTTAGAAATCTCACATCGGACAAGTATAAGAGCATTTAACAATTTATAATCATATGCAAACCTCCCCCTCTTGTGTTAGCTTTTGGGGGTGAGTTAAGCCTTCTAACTATAAATTGTTGAACATTATCATAATTGTCTGATGTGGGATTTCTAACACACCCCCTCAATCCAAAGCAGAACCGGATATTTGATGAACATATTGGACAAAGGGACATAGCACCGCCCCAAACTATCGAGACAAATTGGCTCTAATATTATGTTAAAAGGCCTAACTAACCTTCAAAAGCTAGCTCAAGAGGAGGAAGCTTGTACATTATTATAAATTGTTGAATGCTCTCATAGTTGTCCTATGTGGGATTCTTGACAAAGCATAATATATATTATATAATTTTAAACCATATGAAACATAAATGAAAATATATCCAACCAAATCTTTTATATAATTATAACTTAAGTAAACCTAATATCAAGAATAAATATTAAAAAATATATAAAAAGCTAAATAATATTATATAAATCACAAAATAAACGTGAAGATGAGTTTGTGAGTTTTGTGAAAATTATGTGTAAAATATAAGGACAAAAAGAGACTAAAAATAAGCTCATTAATTGATCTGAAAAATCTCTCTAAAATAATGTTTTTTTTAGAAGCTTCAAATTTGAGTTTTTGAAAAAACTGTATTTTGGTTGCCAAAAAACCTATATCTACTGAAAAGTGCTTTTCTATTTTACAGTCAAACAGTCATTTTTCTTAAAAGACGCTTATGGGATGAAAAAAGGTGTTTATTTACCTCCAAAAAGCTCTACCAAACAAACACTTAGAAAGAAATTATGTGTTCAAATCCTTACATCAATTTCTCGAAACTTTTAGGAATTTATGTAGTGATCATTAGGTTGTAATTAGGTTAGGTTTAGTGGGCTCGGAATTAAGATCATGTCTAAAAAATTTAAATTTAAAATCTGTAAAATTAATTTAATTCATTATATTTTTGCTCAAACTCAGTCACATTATTCTGGTTAATAAAAAATTTAAAGTTGAATTATTTGTTAAAAATTAAAATATTTTAATATCACTAATTAAATTTTAGATTAATATTGTAAAACTCAATAAGCTTGATATTTTTAAAATATTAATTATTTTTTATTTATCATACTTACCTCTTTTCTTGAGTGGAATTGAATGGTTGTAATTTCACGGCCCTACCGTAGCCTCGTGAAACATGTTCCTTGCCATTTTGGGATTTAAAGGTGAAACCAAAAGAAAATACTTTTTAAGCGTTCACTTTAATATCTTCAGTCTTTTCGATCTTTTTGACCAACCATAATAATGCAGCGTTTCAATGGATGGATTGATGAAATGGTGAATATGAGTTCTGTGTAGACTGTAGAGTGTATACTACTGTATAGTTTAAGAAAATTTTGAAAAGTATTATAATTTTTAATTTAAAAAATATTTATCTCATATTTCAATTAAAATATAACAATAATCTTAAAGTTCACTTAAGACATAACAATAATAAAATGTTGCTTAAATGATATTTTAATTTAACTCTTAAATTAAAATTAAATTAATTGAAATTTATCTAAGCTAATAATTTTTATAATTATATTCAATCATTTATTTAGGTCAAGTTTAATTAGTTCAAATCAGATTTAAGAGCTAAATTGAGTTAGCGTATTAGTAATATTTGATTAGTTCATGTTTGATATTCGTAATGCTTGTATTTTGTCATTATTTTTAATCGAAGTTTAAAAATTATTTTTTCTAAAAATTTAAAAGTAAATATAATCTTGTGAAATTTTAATAATCCAACTTTCCAAAATTTCTTAAAAAGATGCTTATGTCTTTTATAAGTTATTTTAATACAATATAAGCAATGATTTCTATATTATAATAATAATAATAATAATAATATAAATTTCACAATAATTCAACAATCTGGAAATAGTTTCTCTACTATATAAGAGTAAGGCTGCATATTATTACATCTTTTCAGACCCTATTTTATTGTAAAACCTCAGAGTAGGTGTGATGATGATGACGACGATAAATAATTCAGCCGATCAAAGTATTCTTCCCATAATTTGGAAAGAGAGGTTCATGTTTGTCAACCTAACTCCATAAATAATGTGGTAAGTTAGCTACACTATACAAAAAAACACAGTGTTTCTACGGTGACGTTTCATTTCAAGTGTGGACGAATTTATCTATGTTTGGTTGAGTTTATACTAGTAGAGTTTTTATTAGTAAAGCTTTTTTCTGTATATTTTTTCTGAGAATAATTTTTCTAAAAAATCAGTTAATTGTTTATCTGTCACTTAAAAAAGAATTTTTTGAAAGAGTTTTATGTAGCAGATTCTTTAGAAACATAAAAATAAAAAAGTACTTTTAATTTTAACTATATTTCATTTTATAATAAAAATTATTTATACATATAAATATTATTTAAAGTACATTAAACAATATGCAAAGCACAATATATTAATAATTATATAATTTTAAATCATATAAAACGTAAATAAAAATATGTTTAACCAAATATTTTATACGAATTATAATATAGATAAAATTAATATCAAAAATAAATATTAAAACATATAAAATATCAAATAATATTATATAAAAAAGTCAACTAATATTACATATTTGTAAATATGAGTTTGTAAATATTGTGAGAATTATGTGTAAAGCATAAGGATAAAATGGATTAAAAATATGCTCATTAATTGATCTGAAAATTTTATTTGAAAAAATTATTTGAAAGATTTTTTTTAGAAACTTTAAATTTGATCTTCTTAAAAAGTTGTATTTTAACTGCTAAAAAAATTATATCTATTAAAAAAAATCTTTTTATTTTACAATTAAACACGTAATTTTTTTTTTAAAATTATTATAAAAAAAACTTACCTCCGAAAAACCTATCCAAAGCAGCACTTCGTCTTTAAGCCCGTCGAAAGACATTTGAGCAAGAGATAAATTATATAGGAAGAAGACAACATGAGGACCACTCGGCAAATGCACATCAATCAAAAGCCACGACATGAACTTTTTTATTAATAATATCAATTTAATACGCAGATATTTATATTACGAATTGACATTTCAACTTTAATAAAAGAACCAATAGCCAAGTTACTTATCTCACGTAATCCATGATTAGTGTTCGTGCAGAACAACTAGCCGGAGACTTAGCCTTATCTAATTCTACATTGTCTACAAAATGTCCTTCATCTTATCCAACTTAAATCTACCAATGCTTTTAAATTATGCATTTTAAATTTAAATTAAATTCAGAATTCTTAATATTTTAGTTTGAATTTTAAAATTATTTAATATATGAATTTGAGTTTGAATTCAATTCAATTTAATTGATTAATTAATTTCCAATCAAATTAAGCTAAATTAAATTAATTTATTATAAAAATTTTAAAATATTAAATCTAAATTCTAACATATTTAAATATTAAAATTTAATATTGGTCAAATTAAAAAATTAACTAATTGACAAAGATAACACGTTAAAGAAAAGTCCAACCTTTTGATTTTTTTAAATTCAATTCCAAAATTTTTAAAGCTTTTGATTTAGTGATTAACCTTTTAAAATTAGTATAAATTGAATCAAAACATTATTTTTATATTCACGTGATATTTAATAGATAAGTTATATCAATAAAAAATTTATTTTAATTTATATAAATTTTAAAATCAAAATATTCGATACTAAATTAAACAAATTAAAAGCAAAAAGTGTCACAGGTCATGATTTGCTAAACTTGTGATGTTATATATATATATATATACATACATATAAGATATCTCAGCTTTTGTTGGACTAATTCTAAGACTTTAAGACCTTACTCCAAAAGCTCTAGAAGAGGTAAATCTGGAACCTTAAGATTCTTTAGGTTCTTACGTAGCAAGTACACTTCTATGCACAAAGAGTCATCGCATACTAATTGGTCAGTTGTTGATTGATTACTGACCTTACTCATTATCAAATTCCCAATGGCCTCGGGTTCTCTAGTAACTCTAACTTCCACATAGCCACTAAATGCAAGACATTCGTAATTGATCCGACTAAAGAGTATGCCCAAGAGGCTAGAGGATGATCAACAGTGAAAATTCCCCTCTCCCCTCCTCTTTTGGTGATTCGAGCTCAAGACCTCCTACAAATGAAAGCCTTAAATAAAGAGTTGAAACCAATAAGGTCACTCCTACTTGTCTAAACATGTGATGTCGATGATCAAATATTGGTACTATTTATAAAATCTTAATTAGCATGTATTGTCAAAACAATGGTTAAATAAAAAAATTCAAACTTTACTCAATTATGTTATTATAGTTCAAACTTCAAAAAGTAGAAATAAAACGGTCAAAATTTTAAATTTTTTTAATTTAACCTAACGTTAGTATTTTTATTAAGTTTGTTGACCTAAATCAGATTACGCAGTCTTGATGATCTCACGCTTTAATTTTAATTTTTTCCTTTGTTTTCAATTTGTTCGCTCAACGCTCTCCCGCTTCAATATTTCTATTATACAATCTCAACACCCTCATGTTAAGGACATAAAGAGAACGAAATGAAAACGAAAAATTTGTTGATGCAATATACTACAATGTGAAAGTAGTTTGAAGCATCGAAATAACAAACAAAAAATAAATGACTGAGAGCGTTAAAAGACTAAACAGATAACGAAAAGCTAAAATTGCGTAAGCTGATATGAAAATTTCATTTTTAACGACAATATCGTTTTATTGATCTTTATTTATTGTATTAATTTTAGTTGGCATGTATTAAATAATTGTAGTTTTTAACGTTTATTGAAAAGTTTTAAAGTTTTAAAAATTTTATTATCACTTTTTTTAATTCAAACCATAATTAAAAGATTGTGGTTCAAATTACTTGTACACTAAAGTTGACGGCTCATCAATAATTCTGATTTGTGTTCCGAATGACGATCATATGCTTTCATATGTCTAATCCACGCAACTACGTGTCTCCCATAAATCATGCGTACAATGTTCTACGTCATCAACTAGTGGTGTGCCTTCGTCATTTCTAATAATTCATCTACGACAATATTATAATGATCGCCGAAAAGAAGTTGTGTGATAAATAATATTATCTCTAATCATATGTGAAACATGTGTTTACAAAAGAAAGTCTTAACAATTAAATAAATTAGTCACTCTGTACTTATTATAAAATTTTAATTAATCTATCCAAACAATCGTGTCTAAGTTTCACAACAGATTAGGTCAAATTCAGATTCATTTAGGCAAAAGATTAGCTTAAATTTTGATCGAGTAAAATTAAATATGTACTTTTTAATTTAAAAAATTTAAATTAACAACATCCCACAAGTTAAATTGTATAGTTTGAATTTAAATTTGGCTCGAATTTAAAAATTTAAAAATAAACAATTTGAATATGATCCAAAATGGATCAATTAAGACTGATCTCATTAATTTCAAGATATCTAGAATCGAGTCAAGCCGGAAAAATTTTACTAAACCTAAATCATATTTAGTGGTAAGAGTTGGAAGGAAGTCTGTCATTGGTTTTTTGCCATTCCCAGTAGAAGAAGTGAAAGGTTAAACTTTTAGTGAAAATGTTGAAGGTGTATAAATTTGTAATGGCTTACTCTATTGATTGACTGGCTCAAATAGTGTATAAGAAGATGATGATTCAAGAATCCTTGATTTCTTAGAAACTCTTAACTTCTTCACAAGTTAACTGATGATTGTGACTCCAAATTTAAGAATCTCATACTTTGAGTAGTCATTGCAATGTTAGTGGCCCAGTCTGGTTAACTATAAGACAGGTCCAATAGGTTAACATATTAAAGAAACGAGCAGGCCATTGTGTTGCTATAATAAAAAAAGTGTCATAACTAAAAGGTTACAATTGTAATTATTTTTTTATTAAAATATAACTTAAAATTAATCTTAACAATTGGGCCCGATCCGACTAAAAGTCAACAAGTCAGGTTCAGGTTAATTGAGCCTCTACCTAAATTAGGGCTGGAATCTAATTTATTGTGGTTCCTATTTAAAATTTAAGATTTTAAAGTATTTAAATATAATTATAATATTTTCAAATGTTAAATTTTTTTAAATAAATAATATTAAAATTTTAACTTCACATTTTTTATAGTTTAAAAAATTTGTGGATACATCATGAGTTAATATTTTATTATTTATTTTTAATAAATATACATAATTTTAAATTTTAAAATTTTAATTTATTATAAAATTAACACATCATGAGATTTAATTCGAAAATGAGATTTACTTATAAAATTTAAAAAATATATAAAAATATATTAATGCATAAATTTACCTTATTAAAATTTAATTTTGTTGAATTTTTTACTAATTGATAATTTTTTTAAATATTTTGGTTGGCATGAATTGGTACAAGGAAAAGTAATCTTTTTCTTAAAATTTAAATTACTACGTTTGGTTCGTTTTTTTAATAGTTAGGAAAGTAAAAACTTTCCTAATTTAGGAAAAGTAGTGGTACTTTCTTTGGAATATAAATCCTAACACTCCCTTGGTATTTATATTACTTTCCTCAGGAATTTAATCTAAAAAATACACTAGACAATTTAACCATTCCTTCTCTCAACGACTTTAAAATATATGAAATTCAAATAAATTTTGAATAAATAATTAAAAATATATAAAATAAATATTAGTTTATATATAATAAATTTATTTATTTTTAATAATAAAATATTTTATTAATACTTTATTATATAAAATATTAAAATAAGTTTAAATAAAAATATTTTTGTAATTTTTATTTAATTTATAATTATTATTAGCAATAAAAAAATTTATTATTATTTTAAAAACAAAAATTAAAAATTCACAATAATTATAAAAGTTGAAATAAATAAAATAACTAATTAAAAAACTTTGAAAAAAGTGGAGAAAGGAGAGATAAGAGG
Source organism: Erythroxylum areolatum (assembly GCA_024520975.1). Taxonomy (NCBI): domain Eukaryota; kingdom Viridiplantae; phylum Streptophyta; class Magnoliopsida; order Malpighiales; family Erythroxylaceae; genus Erythroxylum; species Erythroxylum areolatum. The sequence continues at coordinate 55,227,521 of JANIJH010000007.1, forward strand.
GAGGGAAATTTTCAAAATTTTTGAAAATTTTGCAAAAAATTCTCGCTATTTTTTTAAAATTTTGGTATCGACCGGTATTTAGATTTTGAATATTTTTGCTTAGAAGTTTCAATTGACAATCTTCAGGTTTATATTTTTTCTTATTTAACCATTTAAAATTTTATTTTATTTGTAGAGATATAATTGTAAACATTAGTCAAAATAAAGCTACATTCTATAAAATACTGTTACATACTAAACACTATAATAAGAATTCACCTAACTTTTTTTATTATAATTTTTATAAGTATCCAAATATGTGGATATCTTTACTTTTTAATAGATTTATAATGGTACTTAGTGCCAAAATAAGAATAACATTATATTGATTGCGGTCATCTCATGAACCCAAACCTATTTTAGTACTATTAAACTTCTATTCTATCATACACGTGCCTCCAGCTTCAACAACTTATTGGTTTACGGTTGTATACAGATTTATTTAACAATCAGCTGATTTTATTGATTGTTAGTTAATTCTATTAATTGATTTGATTAATAAATTATATTAACTTTTTTATTTAATATTTGGTAAAATTAAATCTTTAATATTAATTATTTACGTATAAAATGACTTATAAGGATGTAATTTAAAAAAAATATAAAAATTATATATCTTAATATTTTGTTAATATTCTTATATATCTTAATATTTTGTAAGATTTTACATACAGTATTATTTCAGAAGATTGTACCTTTCTCAACGTGTTCTTAAAAAAACATTGAGCCGCTTTACAAATGAAAAGAGATACTGTCCGATTGCAGAAAGTGGTAAGGTATTTCCTGGGTTGGATTTCTTCAGTTCTCGTTGGTTGTCGACTAAAGTTGCCATCTTCAAGGATGGTTGTTTAAGTTTTGTCTGTAACTCTTGGCCGACAATTGACCATTTTGGGCTCGCATATGCAAGACAAGAACACGTTTTAATTCATTTTAAACAGCGAATCGTCTTTGTTATTGAAGGGTTTTGACTGGAGATAACAAAGTTCCACACGTTTGTCAAATGTCTGCTTGTTAGTTCCGTCCTAAGTACACATCTCTGTTTTGTAAACATTCTCAAGGAGCAGCAACCTTGGAAACGAGTACTAGAAAAGTGGACTTTTGGGCACGTAATTACAGTACTGTCTTCAAACGAGAAATGTCCTAAAAACGGGGGCTGCGGTGGCTTGTCGTGTCAACTAAACCAACCGTGTTATTTCTTACAATTCCTTCCACTCTATGCCTTGCATTGCTTCTTCTACTTTGCTTCTGTTCTTGTCCCATCTTGAAGATTTCTGAGATTCCATCCCACCCCACAAAAATTAAACAAGAAAAGCTAAAATCTTTTGCACCATTTGGTTAATGATTGTGTTTCCTGGAAAACCCATCTAGATTATACCTGCTAATTGAGAGCTCTGTAAATGGAGGTGCTATCTTCTTCACCGTTATCAGTTCACTCCAGGTGGAAATTGGGTTCAGTTTCAACTCTTCCATCACAAAATTCGCATCGTTTTGACCCCCTCTTAGGTTTTCACTCCAATAACGTCGCAATTTCGTCTTCTTCATCTTCGTGTTTTGGCATTTCTGTTTCTCATGGGTACAACGACAAGAAAACCGTTTCTTTTAAACCCCCACGTGCACGCAGAAACAGTAGGGTTCTTCGAGTTTCTGCAGTTTTTGAGAGATTCACTGAGAGAGCCATTAAAGCTGTCATTTTTTCTCAAAGAGAAGCAAGAGCTTTGGGCAAGGACTTGGTTTTCACGCAGCACCTTTTGCTGGGATTGATAACCGAGGATAAGGACTCAAACGGGTTTCTTGGTTCAGGCATCCAGATCGATAAAGCCCGCGAAGTTGTTCAAAGCATTTGGCGAGGTGATATAGATGCAGATGAAATTAGTACTTCAGCTTCTACCAGCGAAAGGAAGATCATACGTAAGCCTACAGATGTACCGTTTTCTATCAGCAGTAAGCGGGTTTTTGAAGCTGCTGTTGACTACTCGAGGACTATGGGCCATAATTTCGTCGCACCAGAGCATATAGCCATTGGCTTATTCACTGCTGATGATGGAAGTGCTTCTAGGGTACTCAAGAGGTACGACTTGATGGTTCTTTTTATTGCTGTAGTGGTCTTTCTCTGTAACCTTTTCATATACAAAGGAAACTATTGAGAGACTTCAGTCAACTAATTATTAAGAGACTGTGCTCAATACAGAGAACCCAAAAATTTGTTAGTGTTAATGCAAAGTAGATTTATCCGTGGTTTGTGTAGTAGCTGGTCCATCTGCTTAGATTGTATAGTTCAATATGTTGGGTATGGAATTACAACATCTAAGTTTTCTTCTTAGATTGAATAGTTGTCTTAATCCACTTTTAGTAGTAAGAAAATGTAGTGTTTGTATAGTATGTCAGTACCCTTTGCCAGCTTTCATGAATCCCTTTGTTACCTATCATTCTCCATCAACATTTATAAGATTGTTAACTGTTTGTTTTAAAGTACATAATGCTTAAGTCTCCTTTTCTGTACCGAATGTATGATTTCAGATTGGGGGCAAATGTAAATGAATTGGCAGCTGTAGCAATTTCCAGACTTCAAGGAGAGCTTGCTCAAGATGGAAGAGAACCATCTCTAAGATCCAAAGAGCCATATGGAAAGACATTGCCTAAGAAAACTGCTGCTTTAAGATCAACAGAGAAAACTAAAGGTAAAATTCCAATGTTCTTGGTGCTTTCTTTGTTTATTGATTGCAAGAACAAAGGGGAACCTTTTGCAACTTGATTTCTGTTGCTAGAGAAAAGTGCTTTGGCCCAGTTTTGCGTGGATCTTACTATGCGAGCAAGCGAAGGACTGATTGATCCTGTTATTGGACGTGATATTGAAATTGAAAGACTTGTACAGATCCTTTGCCGCAGAACAAAAAATAATCCCATTCTTCTCGGTGAAAGTGGAGTTGGAAAAACAGCCATTGCTGAAGGACTTGCTGTAAGAATTGCTCAGGCAGATGTTCCTGCTTTTCTCCTGGTATGTTAACCCACAAATGATTGTTTTTGTTATCGTTTTTTAAACTATGTACTCTAAGTCATATGTATGTGGTTGTTCCCACTATGAAAAATTGCATCCTTTTTATTGTTTTCTGATATTTGATCTTTTGTTTTATACTGCAGGTTAAGCGTGTGATGTCCTTGGATGTAGGGTTATTAATTGCTGGATCATCGGAAAGGGGCGAATTAGAGGGGCGGGTCACTAAATTAATTAAAGAGACACGGAAAGAAGGTGGTTCCATTTAGAATTACGCTTTGATAGAGAGTGGTTTCTTAGGGACTCAATAATGCATGCATTGCAGGTAACATTATCCTTTTCATCGATGAAGTGCATACACTAGTTGGGACTGGCACAGTTGGACGAGGGAACAAGGGAGCTGGTCTTGACATTGCTAATTTGTTGAAGCCATCTCTTGGTAGGGGTGAAATACAGGTAATGGCCTCATGCTATTGTGCTTTACTCTATTAGTTTCATGTTTAGGAAAATTTACATAATTAGAAATGCTTGTATGGAGTGATCGAAAGCCATCTAAAAACCTGTTTGAGGAGCAATGTTACAGGAATATATGAACAAGAGATGGAGATTTGACAAGGACAAATTCTATTGTGTTGGCTTATTTGCTTTGATCTACTAGGTTTGAACAAATCTCTATCTCTTGCAGTGTATTGCATCCACAACCATGGATGAATACAGGAAACAATTTGAAAATGATAAAGCTTTAGCGAGAAGATTCCAACCTTTGTTGGTTAATGAGCCAAGCCAGGTTTGTTACACATTTGTACGTTAATCTGATACCTTATTTCCTACATGGTTGGGCAGCCTACTTTCTAACCCTTTATTGGACATTCGGCAACAATGATTAGGAGGATGCAGTTAAGATATTGTTAGGCCTGCGTCAGAAATACGAGGCCCATCACCGCTGCACATTCTCACCAGAAGCAATTAGTGCTGCTGTCTATCTATCTGCAAGATATATTGCTGATAGGTTTCTTCCAGATAAAGCTATTGATCTAATTGATGAGGCAGGAAGTAGAGCTAATATTGAGGCCCATAGGAGGAAGAAAGAACAACAGACCTGTATACTCTCGAAGTCGCCAGATGATTATTGGCAAGAGATTAGAACTGTCCAGGCCATGCATGAATTGGTAATGTTGTTGTTCCCAGGTACAATTGCATTTTTCCTTATTGTCTGCTAATAACAAGAAACATTCCTGTGTTTTATGGAAGCAGGTTCAGACAAGTAGGCCCCAAAATGATGTTAATACTTCCAGCATAGATGATTCTGCCGAGATAATTTTAGAATCCCCCGTACCTTCATCTCCTAGTACAGATGGGTATGTTGACTCATATTATGTTTGATTTATAAATGCAGGGGGGCTGAATTAACTTGGGAACATATCTATTTTCAAGTAACTTTGTGAATTTGATTCTTTTCAGACCGACAGTGATTGGTCCTGATGATATAGCAGCAGTTGCTTCACTCTGGTCAGGAATCCCCATTCAGCAGCTTACTGCAGACGAAAGAATGTCTCTTGTTAGTCTTGAGGAGCAGCTGAGGAAAAGGGTAATCGGTCAAGATGAGGCTGTTATTGCTATATCTCGCGCTGTTAAGAGATCTCGTGTTGGCCTCCAAGATCCTGGGAGGCCCACAGCTGTAATGCTGTTCTGTGGACCAACTGGGGTTGGCAAGACTGAACTAACAAAAGCTTTGGCAGCTTGCTATTTTGGATCGGTAAGAACCTACTATGTAACTGAAAGGACAGTTCTCTTCCATGTATCCTTGCTGTTTTGATGAGGCCCTGTCAATTGCCATATTATAAAAACTAATTATGTTTGCTGCTCCAAGTTAAACTCCAAATAAACGTGGTGTTTGTGTAACTTGTGTATGTTAAATTGAAGAACAATGACAGTCGTTGAAAGTGATGATTTTGATGAATGAAAATGCTATAGATTAATCCTTATACACTGTTACACTGTTTTACCGTTTTAATCCGTTTCTTCCTTGGTGCAGGAGTCAGCCATGCTGAGGTTAGACATGAGTGAATATATGGAGCGGTTCAGTGTGAGCAAATTAATAGGATCACCCCCAGGCTACATTGGCTATGGTGAGGGAGGCACTCTAACCGAAGCTATCAGAAAACAACCTTTCACTTTAATTTTACTGGATGAAATAGAGAAGGCTCATCCAGATGTATTCAACATCCTACTCCAAATCTTTGAAGATGGCCATCTTACAGATTCCCAGGTTTGTAAAAACTCTGATATGTGTGGTTTGAACATGGTAATGGCAACATCGATTGAACTGGGTTTCTTCTCCAGGCAAAGGGTAAAAAGAACTGCTGCTTGAGCAGAAGATTATTGTTTCTCAACTTGGAAAGGACTGTATTTTGCAGGGACGGAGAGTATCGTTTAAGAACGCATTGATGGTCATGACATCAAACGTGGGTTCTACAGCCATTGCAAAAGGTGGCCGCACCTCCATTGGTTTCGTGACTGCTGATGATTCATCAACATCTTATGCTGGAATGAAGGCACTGGTAACCGAAGAGCTAAAGGCGTATTTCCGTCCAGAGTTGCTTAACAGAATAGATGAAATCGTGATATTCAGCCCCCTCGAGAAGGCTCAGGTTTGTGATTTTTCATTTCTTTTGTTGAACTGTTAGCATTTAAGGCTGATTTAAGTATTTTCCCAACTCAGAAGCAACCAGGATTAGACATGGCTGTCGAATACCTGAAACACCAGGAGCTTAATACGAACAAATGCTTAATTTTTTAGTAAATAAGCTCAAATATGCTTCTTTCATGTAACCATTTTACATATCCATATGTTGCAGATGCTAAAGATTTTAAATCTGATGCTGCAAGAGCTAAAAGAAAGGCTACTATCACATGGAATTGGATTGGAGGTTTCTGATTCAGTGAAGGACCTTGTGTGTCAGCAAGGTTACGACCGGATTTACGGTGCACGGCCACTTCGAAGAGCAGTCACTCACATAATTGAAAATCCATTGAGTGAAGCTTTCCTTGCCGGAGAGATTAAATCAGGTGACACTGCCGTTATTGATCTGGATTCTTCAGGGAACCCGGTTGTGGTGAATAGTTCAGACCAGAGTATCTCCACAGTAGTTTCATGAACACAGTTGGTATCTCATTTCTGTGGCAAATCGTATACCTGTAAATGAAAAATATACAAAAGTCCTGAATCGATACATTGAGCGATTCTGTTGATTCATACGAAGTGTAAATATGGAGAGCATTAAGGTTATTCTTTCAGATCACTAAATTATATGTACAAAGATCTGATACTAATACTTACCATACCTTTCTTTCCATAAGAAATGTTGCTTTTTCTTGTGTACGATAAGGGCCCTGCCCGGGCTCGGCCCTACCATGCAGGGGACTGGCCTGGCTCGAGGCTTGACCGGCCCGAGCTCGAGCTAAGCCTGCCCTGGCCTTGTCAATTTTTTTAATTAATTTAATACGCTTGTTTTGTTTACAATAATTGAACCTCAGGTCGGGAATCAATCGGGCCTGATCTGTTAATCTTGGGTCAAATCTAAATTCGGATTAATTGTCACTCTTAAATAAGGGCCTATTTGTTTTTTATTTTAAAAAATAAATAAATTATTTCATTTCAAATATTTTAAAAATTAGATAAGAAATTAAATTAGATATTGGAATTTATTTTTAAGATAAAAGTTTGAAACAAAATTATTATATAATAAAGAGTAAATAAAATTAAAAAAGAGATTATTTTTATTTATATATTTTTAATTTTTAATAATAAATATTATTAAAATAATTTGGAATTAAAAGTTATTGATCGAGAACGTTCATTTCTAGCATTGATTGTGAAGGAAAATGTCGGCGTAAAACTGAAGTTCTCACCTTTACATTTACAAGCAAGGCTCGTACTTCGGTCGGACCAAACATGCTCCGGACTCCTGCTGTACGGCGAAAATCTAGTTAAGATTAGGGTTTTTATGTTCAGACCGCTATCGACGGTGGCTTCAAGAACCTCGCTTCTGGGGCTATTCACGAAGGACGACAACAACACGAACAGCCTAAAACCCGACAGGAACAGACACCCCGACAATGACAAGCTGGACAGAGTCCGAGCTTATGAATCTCTACGAAGCCATGTGTGGAAAAAAGGTTCGGGAGATATATAACTGTTCGTTTCTCTGATGTTCCTAAGCTTCGTGAAGAATTTTCCGTGGCTCTAAAATGCTATCCAGCAAAACTAGTTCTGGAGAGTGTTGGGAAGTTAAAACCGATAAAAGCAAGGACTCTCCTATGGTTACAGGCAGAGAAGCTTGTGTTTTGGTATTGGAACTTTTGCTTTTGATTAATAACGTGGAGCCTACTGTGAGGAATGAGGCTGAGCAGGCCGCGAGTCGTTGGAAAAGGAGGCTTGTAGATGGGGATGGTCTGCTTAGAGCGAGCGAAATCAGCTCCAGAGGATTGCTTCTTCTTGTTATTGGTTATGGGATTCCCAGGGCTGTTGAGTATGATGATATTTGGGATTTGATTTAGTCGTGTAATTCAAGGGAGATTACTACCGCCTTAGGGCTCCTTTTGCGGGGTTTAAGGTAATTTTTGGCTAATGCTGATAAATTTGCAGTCTTGCACAAGTTCTGGGTTTGAAGTTCTTCACTTTCGTTTGGTGTTTTATCAATGTTTTCTGTAAGTTCTCTTTATCATACTTTGGGGTTCCTCGCTCAGTTTAACATCCTTAATTCTGTTGTCCAAATTTAACCAGGTGAAGCTGTACTCGTATATATAAATACAGCTTCTGTGTCTGGACTCTTGATTTACTTTTGTTGGTGCTTGTTATACTTTAATGGAATAGGGTTGCGGGCTTGTGAGGTTGTCTGAGAAAATGGCAGGAAAAGATATCATCTTGGAGGAAACTAAGGTATGACACGATTTAACTTCTCTCGTACTTTAACTACCTAGTTGGTTTCTTTGTCCTAAGTCGTTAATAGTTATTTGTTTACTGATTTGTGAACCAATTTATTGCGCTTGATAGAGTGAGTGTATGCAGTTTTTTTCTTTTTTGGATATATTATTCTAGATAGCATAGTTATTATATTGTCAACTGCAAGATGAGTTGGATGACCTCAAAATCATGACGAATCAAAAGTTCAAGGAGCAAGCATATATGAACCGGTAACATTTTGATTGTCCATGAAGCATAATTACAATAAAAAATGATTGTGAATTGTCTTGCGGCTTTGAGATATTTAGGATGGTCCTTCCTGTTATATGCATTATTCAAGTGTTTGCTTGATGTTTGTTTTTCAATTTCAAGTTTCACTTTACTTTTCCTTACATGTTTATGAATTTTTTGTTTATTCTATTGTCATTATTCTTTATTCTTGTGCTGAGGGCACTAAGTTTGCCATGGAGCACTATTGATGGATGCTTCTGAGTTTTGTAGTTTCCATATATCCGCAAGTGTTGCTCCTAAAGCAATGAATTGACTTCTGATGACCGCACAGTGAAAGTTTCCTGTGTGGACAGATACGGGTCAAACATCATTTGATATGGTACTCTGACTGTTCTGAAACTACCTGAGAATGATTTCTAAACTAGCACGGATGTGGCAACAGTTGTATCATTCTTATGTGTTATTTCATGACTAACTGAGGTTAAGCATGACATTTGTTCCTGCTACATCAATCTCTGTGCATTCGTATTCCTATACTAAAAGAATTTTTTCCATGAAAATTCCACATACACAAACATGAGAACACCTTTTTTTCAGTTGCTATTTGCCACTACATCAAATTTATAGAAAAATTGCAATTCTGATAGCATTGCCCATCAAAATGCTTGAAATGTCTCAAAAGTTTATCAACATCACGCATGCAGGAAGCGTTGAGCAAATTTATATTTTTGACTGAAGAGATTGATTGTTAGTATGAATGAAGTTGAGCGGTACAGAGTCGTGAATTACCTTATTTAGTGTGAGCTTCTGCTTTTACAGATATCATAGAGGGAAGGATGAAGAGTAGAATGAAAATTGAAGCTATTGATGTAGCTTAACTTTCCTTATCTTGCTGCAATGCATGATGACTTTGATCGGGCTAATGGTGTAGTCTTGTGGTGATCTCTACATAATAAGTAAATGAAAAGCATCTGTGATCTGTCTGCGTTTAAATCTGTAATGAAGTTCCTTGAAGATGACAAAATGGATGTTGCTAAGGTTCTCCCAGGACTGTAACTAAAGACATGAAGTTGGTGAAAGATATTGCTGATCTCAATTAACAAAAGATAATTGGGTGACGCAGAAAAGAAAGGCAGAGACTGATTGTCAAGGAATTTTTATGAGTCAAGATCAGGAAAAAGTGTCACCCCTGATCTTCAGTCCGGTTGTTGTGTTGCACGAGCAAAGAGCTGCTATGTATAATAGTTCGCTACGAGTAAACTTACTGGATGGCAGATTCTCTAGCCATGTCAACAAGTACTCATCTTCCTCGATGGAACCATATGCGTACGAAATTATTCTTTGCTCAACGGCAGGTACCATGGATACCAGTGGAGTTGGCTTGAAATCTGTTTATGTTGTTTCAACTGCGGGCGCAGTTTCAGATGGTTGGAGGATTGTTAATGTTTAGAAAACTCATACAACCTATGTCTGGCTTGTATGAGTTGCTGTTGCTTCTAATCGTAGCTCAACCTTTGAAGTACATCATTATCTTGATACTGCTATATGAAAATACTTCAAGATGCTCTGTAAGCCCTGTTATTGGCTCAAGACTTTCAAGGATTTGACTATGTTCTAAGTTGAAAAAGTGAACAATCCCTTTAGGAAGAATATCAAAGTAAATTTCCTCGAGAACAATAATAACCATCCACCACAAAAAATAAAAAAATGTATGTATGTATTGTTAGCAATATATATGCTAGCACAGTTGTTAAATCTCTTGTACACTAAAAGAAGAAATTTTTATGTTGAAAAAGAATGGATTATGAATTATAGATTATAAGATTGAGAAATAAGAAGATATTATAAGAGTTGGCGCCCTTTGAAGCAAAGAGAATAGCTGACAGGAGCACTCTGAAACTGTAATTTATCCAATTCTAACGGTACTTTCTGGGATCATAACCAAACATCTTTCGAGAAAAGAAAAGAGAAGAAACTCGAGACATTTCGAATGGAGGGTTGTGTTCTTTGATTCATTCCCAGAATGGATCAAAGCAGGAAGGGACTGATGTGATTCAAATTGGTATTCTCCACGGCTACTTCACGACTCTCCAACCCAATATGACTTTCCTACAAAGACACTCTCTTTCTCTGTTTCTTCTCTTCTCTGATCATTTCCTTTGTGAAAGTCACTTACTTGAGGCCAGAGTTTTCTTCTCTCTATTTTGTTTGTAATGCGTCTTGTTCTCTCTGTTGTGTTTAGGGGGATCGATTTATACCCAGCAAGCCAGCAGGAGTTTGATGAACCTTTGATCAAGCCCGCACATTGTTGAGTGACAGGACTGATGGAGTTCATAAACCCAAGTTTGGAGTACGTTTCTTCTACACTGCAAGTGTCCTTTATGGCTTTCTTGGATGTGGTTGATAGGTTTGAGAAATTGGTAACTTGGTTGCTTGTTTTGTCACGGTTTCTGGTTCTCTTATAATTGCCTGTATATGTTTTTTGAATTTTTGTGTTAAGGGGTCTTGTGAAAATTGTACTTCCATGTTCTGATAACTGTAGGTTGATTATTCACTCTTGTTTCTTCTTCTGTGGCAGGAGGTGTATGGACAGAAATTGATAGATAGTTTATCTATGGACTCAGATGAGAGACCATAAGATGTTGGTATCAGAGGTAGCCCAAAATCGTTTAGAAAACCTATTCGTCACATTGATCAGATGCGAAATGATGACGCAAAGGCTTTGAGTAATATGGTTAAGCCACAGCAACCTCGATGATTGCTCAATGTACAAGTCCTGATGATAGCATTAGTAATGACAAGATATATTTTTAGTCCAATATCAGAATTATGAGCTTCTGATATAGGAGTTAAATGGTTACGGTGCTCATTATTGAACTTTGATTCAGACCATCTCATGATGTTTGTGTGGAACTCTAGGTGGCAGCTAAGATGTTGGAGGCACCTAACGTTAGTGATGACTTCTATGGGAACGTTATGGATTGCGGAAAGAACAATATTGTTGTTGTTGCTTTGGCCTCAGCATTGTACTTCTGGAGTGCAGAAACCTGCAAAGTTGAGAAGAAGTTGATGACACTGATCGCCTGACAAGTGTAATCCGGTCTGAAGATGGCAGAAATCTAGCAGTTGGTTTCATGCATTCCAAAGTTCAGGTTGGGGATGATGAGCAAGTCTCTGCTTTTTAAGTGATTCAGAAACTGCTTTGGATCTTGAAATGACTGAAACATCGAACATTTTTTCTGTTTATATCACATATTCGAAACTTGGGAGGTCACAGATTAAGGGTAGGAGCAATTTCCTGGAGCGATGGAACTTTAAAGGGTAGGAGCAATTTCCTGGAGTGATGGAACTTTAACTTCATGAAGCCGAGACAAATACATTATCAATCATGATGGTACCAACCCTTCAGCAATGACATGAGACACTAACTTAACACTTAAACATAATATAAAAACTTAATTTTTTTAAAGAATAAGGTATTCGGTATAGCTCCAAAGAAAGTAACTTTATTAGTCCCACTCCTACACCTAGCTGTAGTTTCACTGTTAAGCAGGTAATTTGCAGTTGGTCTCGTCCTGAGCAAACCAGTATCTATTGAAAACCCAAGTTGAATCAGCTGCAACAGGCTTGTCATCCTGGTTACGGTGCCATGTAAAGTGAGCATGAGTCCTGTTCTTTATATCAAGAATTGCATGTCCGAAGCTCGCTTCCCTGAACGCTGAGTACTCTGGTTGTGGCGCAGTAAACCTGCATACATTAACCCAAGTAAGTAACACTGTAATATCTCCTTCCTTATCTCAGGATTGATTTCAAAACCTCATCGTCTAGTGTCTTACTCCGCTGCAAGCCCTTCAATGTTTCCACCATCTCCAAGCGTAAAGTACATTGGTGCTGAAGAATCATTTACTGGGAAAGACAGTCCATTTGTGATGTTGTACTTAATATTTGATATTCGAAACTGCAATCATGGGATATGACTCCATCATATGAATATTCAAGGGAATCAAGATTAAAGTTATTGCTGAGTTTTTTTTTTTTTTTACCGATCGTTCATAGGAATGCACGTGTCCTGCAAAGACAAGATCAACTTTATTTTGGACAACCCATTTCTCGAACTGCACTCGCATGGTTTCTCCTTCCATGTAATGGTAACCGTTGCTATTATACCATGGAGAGTGAACAAGGATGATTAGCCAAGGAGTCTCTGATCTGTTCACCTTTGGAAATTCTTTCTCAAGCCATTGGTACTGTGGAGTATATTTACCTGGACATGATCGATAGATACTCATGCACCAATCAACAGCAGCAGCAGGTTTAAGCAACTAACAAAAATCATGCAAGCCAAGGCGTATCTTACCATAGGCAGAGTAAGAAGAAAGTACGATAATGTAGGCAGATGCACGCTTAACAGAATACCATAGAGGAGACGTGCTCCCGGAGGCCTGGTATGGTGTCGGGCACCGATGGTTATATGGCTTAAAAGGCTCAATTTCCCCCTGAAACATCATCAACCAATCCAAATTAAACTGCTTTAAACCTATGAATTTTGATCGTAAATGCTGAATATCCAAGTTGAAAGGGGGTTTACAATGTCTTGATCAAAATCAATCTCATGGTTGCCAGGTGTCCAAATCCATGGCTGATAAGCAACACTACGTTCAACCAGACGACCCCATGTATCCCATCTCACATTATCGTGGTTAGGATAGTCATCGGCATACGAAAGATCACCGAGGAAGAGCATAGCTTGCGCGTTCTTGTTAGATATGTAGTGACTCAAAGTCTCATTTGACGCATATGTTTGTCCCAAATCACCTGAACCGGAACTCGTCCTAAAATGAGCACCATATCAAGAAGCAAAAAAGTTGAGTAGTTTCCTTGTACACTTACCAATGATACCAAACGTATATGGGACGTCAGGACCTGGTGCAGGAGGAGTGCTAAAGTGAAATTGACGCACTGATTGGTCACATGCAATCTCATAAAAGTACTTAGTGTCATACTGCAGCATTAGCAGGAAAAACATATTCGCATCAGCCAAAGAGTATCGTCAATTCTGTTGGCATACAAATCGGAAAAGGAGAACTCTATTGGATAAATAACCTCTAGTTCTTTGATGGTAGCGTGGTGTATGTAGCCAGAAGTATAAGTGTAGTATTTATAAGTAATGGTACTGGCTTTTGCCACCTTCTTCTCACAAGGCTTTTTTGCAGGCCAATATGTGACAGTATCCGGTGTAGGTTCAACAGGGGTAATCCATGAGATGATAATAGCTCGCCCAGTATGGTCTCCTTGTGTTATGTGAACCTGCACGTAATCAAACTTTGCTCATCAAAGAAACAAAAGCAGCCATTGCATTGAAGCTTGTGGCAGATAAAGGCGGTAACTTTACCTGCTCAGGTGCATTGTACCCTTTAGGCGGAGGATAGTCCTTGACCGGCATGTCAACGGATGGTTGAGCCTTCCTGACATATTTGCTGGTGATCCCTCCATAGGATGGTTTAACTATGGTGAATAACAGAGCCAAAAGAATTGCACTCCCACACCAAGCCTTGGAAGCCATGGAGATAGTAGCAAGCTTTAAAACGTTTGCGGGTTTCTTCAAGAGAAGATGATGATCTTATTAATTTATAGAGATTCAAACTTCAGTTTCGGTTAAGATATATTGGCTGATATACAGCAGATGTTGTTTGCATAAAAGGAATATTCTGAGTAAAGTGCTTTAATGTTTGGACTCCACGCTTCTGGGAGATTTTTGGCTGTGCTCGCCTTTTGTATTCGAAGACATCCCTGACGAGATAATGTGCCGTGGCATTATTTTTAGTGTTCCCAATTTTTCATCTGTAGTTTCTGTATTGCACACTGATTCATTCAACTTGAAAGAGATTAAGATATAAAAAAAGGTATTAAGAAAACAAAAAATTGTAGTTAATGTGGATAATTAAAAATAATCATTAATGATCACCAAAAATTATCTTTATAAAATTAAGATAATTAAAAAATATCTTTTAAAAATATGTAATTCCTTTTTTAATATTACAAATTCAACAAACATGATTTTTTTTCTTAATTTTATTAAGTAATTTATTTGTCCCCTATATCACATTTTAAAGAAACAAAGAAATTAAAGTTACAAAACCTTCTTATTTTGTTTTTATCTATATTTTCATTTTATATTTTAGTAAAAGAATTTATTTTGTTCGAGTTTTTTTATTTTTGTTTCTAATTAGTTTTCAAATTTTATGAAAACTATAAAAATGGTTTTTTTTTAATTTTTTGATTTTTTCATAATCTGATTTATTATCAACTAAATATATATTATTTAATTTTCTAATATATTAGTTATTAAAAAATTATGAATAATTTAATTTTAAATAATAATTTAATTTATATTTTGTAATTACACGAATTTAATAATTTATAATTAAATTTAGAATATATTCAAAATATATATATTTCAATTAAAATTTCATTTAATAGGTAAAATATATTTAAAATAAATATTAATTATAAAATTTTTTATTGATAATTTACTAATAAAAATTGACTTTGAATAAGTTAACTTTTTAAATCATTAGTATAATCTTTAACATTAAAAATAATTTAAAAATATGAAAGTCCAGAAAATGTTAATATTTTGCAAGGGATGATGATGATCTAATTCAAGATAAAGACAACAATTTGTTAACTTGCAAGTAGATCAAATTCTTTGATGATTGATGGTATACAAATTTTGAATATTTTTAAATTTTAAATTCAATTTATTTTAATAATTTTTAATAAAAATTGATCATTTTATTGATTAATTAATTTTTAAATTAATAAATTCTTATAAACTAAATTAATTAATTAATCTTTTTTCAATTAACTTTAAATTCTTATTCAACCTTATTCATATCGCTTTAACTTCATTTTAAAAACATATTATGCTTTTATTTTTATAGATATGCATCTATAATAATATAACGAGTTCATGAGATTAATACTTAATTATTAACTATAATGTCAAACTATATATATTAAATCCAGTAATCATATATTTATCATTAAGAATACATCCGTGTTATCAAAACCTTTTAATGCGTCCTATAATGAGATTTACTTGGGGAGATCAATGTTATCTATCTCTATCATCTTTGATTTCTTAAACTTTTGAAGAGATATTCCATTTTTGTTTTTTAATTTTTAGTTTTAGTTTTCTTTTTTTAGTTAGTTTCTGTTTTTCTTTTAAATAAAAACAAAATTGTTAATATTAATGTAGTTATATTTTTATTATTGATGATAATTATATATTAGATAAAACTAAAAGATAAATTATCTTTAATTAATTAAATTTATTTTACTATATGATATACTATTTATTAATAAATTATCAATAAAATATTTTTTTAAAACTAATAATTTAAAATTCAAATTTTATTTTAAATATATTTTAATTATTTAATCAAATTTTATTTGAAATTTATATATTCTGAATATAATTTAAGTTTAATTATATTTATTAATAATTATCTAATTAATTTAATTATAAAATTAAATAAATTATTAAATAAAATTAAATATTTCATAAATTTTATTAATAATTAATTTAAATGAATTAAATATAATATTAAATTAAAATATTCATAAGTTTATTAATAATTAATTTATCAAATAATTAAATTATACATATTTCGTTGCTACTAAACCAGGTTATGAAACAAAAAACAAAAACCACTTTGTGTAGTTTTTCCTAAATTTTTAAAAACTGAAAGAAACCAAAACAAATAATATAAATAAAAATTTAAACAAATAAGTTTTTTTAATTAAATTTAAAAACAAAAACCCAAAATTAAAAAAAAACAAACAGGCTTGACTTACGATTTCAAAATTTTGTGAAATGAGATTTTATAATAAGATAAAAGAAGTAAACATTTTACATGTTTTTTTAATAATTTAATTATTTTAAATCAATAAATACCGTACAAGTGTATAGCATTAGAAATATTAAGAGATATTTTTATTTAATTAAAATAAAAAATAAAAATATAAAGATTTCGCCCATTAATTTAACAAAAATTTAGTAAATATTTATTTTAATACTTCTTATATTATAAGATATTAATAAAATTTTAAATAAATAAAATACTTTTTAAAAACCTTTAATAATGATTAAAAGAGAGATGAAATATATAGAATTTGTTCAATTCTTACACAATTGGGTTGAATATTTTAAACTTGTTGAAAGAAAAAATAAAAATAAATAAGGATTTATCGGGACAAGATGTCATGTACCCATAATCCTGTACCAATTCTATTTCATACGATCCCATCCACATATTTCTCTGGGTCCTAAATATTTGTGTGGATGAAATTGTATGGAACATGGTTAATACAGAATTATAGGTACAGAAGATTTGATCTCGGATTTATCATGGTTAACAAACTATTAACAAACATCATCTAATACATAATCTTATCTTTTCTTTTGTAATTATTTTTAATTAAGATTATCACTTATCCTATTTGTATACAATCATCATCTTATCATTCTTTGTATTTCTCCTAAGATATGATAAGATTCAACCTTATCAATATCAAATACAGACGTATAAATTCAATAAAAGTCTACATGCATTACCTTACTCTTCTTTCTACACAAACTCTTACATGCAAGGTTGAGAATCCTCAAAACTCTCAATGTATTTGGATTGCTATAAACCTGCAAGGAGGACTGAGTTGCATACCAATCGTTCTTTCCTGCTAAGGGCTTCAAATCATCAACTTAAGAGCATAAAACCTTTCTTTGCCTATAAACCTGAGAATTCAATGAAAAGCATAAATCACCATTGAAGATGGGACCTCCACAATCCAGTAAGTTCCCTTACACTAGCTATCTTTAACCCTCTCTCTCTCTCAAATCTTCTATTTTACTTTAATGCATATAGTGATTGTTCATCTTTATATGCTTCTCGATATTAAAATGTCTTTATTTCTTCTTAATTACAAATTACAAATGATTTAAGACTTGAAAGGTCTAAAAAGTTTGTTTATTCAACTAACAAACAACAAATGCTACTACAGTGCACAATCACCGACGGAGCTACATGGGGGCAGTGATGCACTGGCCCCCAAAGTTTTTTAAAAAAATTATTTTAAATATATATATGTATATAAATATTTAAAAAATGGAGTTATTTAACGGCCAGTGATGTACTGAGCCTTTCAAAATTTAAAAAAATTAATATTCGAATCCTCTTATATTAAATTTCTAACTTCGTCATTGTGCACAATGCTCCATGCTTTGCGAGTGTCGGGAGGGCTACTTCCAAGAGGTGAATATAAAAAATTGCATGATTCCAATTCTTTATAACGCATGCTATAAATGCTTAATTTAAGATGACTACAAATCTTTAAGGATTCATTAACACAATTTGATGCACGAGGATGAGCAAGCAAACGTATATTTATGGAAAAAGATTGATTAGGTCCTTGATTTTAGTTTTTAATAATTACCATACCAAGGCAATGAGAAGGGTAAAAAGATAATCTATATTTATATATTATTTAATTTATTAAAAATGTGTAAAAGGAATCTTTAGTTACAAATTATAGATTTAAGTTTATTCGATAAAATAAATTTAAGGTCATAAAAATTACAAAAATCCACCTATTGGTTGAACTACTTTGATTTTTAGTCATTGATAATAATTATAAATTATGCACCTAACAATTCATTACTTTTTATATTTTATAATTTCACAAATATTTTTATAAATAATATAAATATTTTATAGAACTAAATAAAAATTTACCTCTTTTACCTTAATTAAAAATAGTTACCGTAT
>JANIJH010000007.1:55267379-55290353 GCA_024520975.1 Erythroxylum areolatum
AAGCAAAGACCTAACGAGGAACTTCCACTTCCTTTCAGCTCTTTTTCTCTGTTTTTGTGTAAGTTTGCAAGACGAATGGCCCAACTTGTTAGTGTGATAAGATTGGAAAATAAAGTTACCAGAATGTTTGTTTCGAGTTCATCTTCGCTTCGAATACAAAAGATGGAGGAATTTGGGACATTCACTGTGATAAAACTGAACAAATACGAATGAAACGAAAGATTTTAGGATAGAGTTTAATTAAAAAATATTATTTTTATAGTATATAAAATTAAATTGATTACAAATTTTTTTCAATTAATTAATAAATTGAAATTAATTAATTTATAAAAAATTAAATTGTTTACAAAAATCGATAGATTAATTAATAAAATGATCAAAATTTTAAA
Source organism: Erythroxylum areolatum (assembly GCA_024520975.1). Taxonomy (NCBI): domain Eukaryota; kingdom Viridiplantae; phylum Streptophyta; class Magnoliopsida; order Malpighiales; family Erythroxylaceae; genus Erythroxylum; species Erythroxylum areolatum. The sequence continues at coordinate 55,267,769 of JANIJH010000007.1, forward strand.
ATAAAAATTATTCCAAAAAATCAAACTGAAAATTTAAAAACCAAACTTAAAAGTCAATAAATTCAAAGTTTTTATGATTGAACTGCTCAAACCTGTTCAAAATTTTAATCATAGCTAATTACAACTTTAATATTATGATAAATTATTAAACTTATGTCCATAATGAATAATTTTATAATTTGTCTTTTAAAAAAGATTTTCGGAGTAAAATGTTCGATTTATTTTTTGTATCTTGACCTTTTATTCCTTTTAATGACCTTATTCCCTTATGGTATTATTTAACCGATATATAGTTTAATAAAACATTATTAGAGAATTATCGATAGACAAAATGTAACAAAATATCACAAAAATTATATGATAATTAAATAATATTATATGTAGAAAATAATAATTTTGAAATATAATAATTAAAATAATAATGTTAATTTTGAGTAGTACGATCCTTTTATCACTCCAAAACAAAAGGGGCAATATTGTAATTTTGGTGTTTACTTTGTATTGAAAGATTCCCATCAACCACTTTCTTTAATATTGTTATTATTATTATTTGAATCAAAAGGAACTAACAACCAACAAAACTACTTAATTAAGTGAGGGAAAGAAATCCCTTCTACATCCTTGAGAAGGATTCTAATACACCCTGAAGGAGGGCTTTGAAAGGTGGTGATACCGAAGTCGAAAGATTAAGCGTAATTGGCCAACCAATGTGCATATCGGTTGGCTTCCCTGTAGATATGTCGATGTCGTACTATCTAATCTCTAGCAAGCAACTCTTGAATAACCCAAATCAAAGAGCTAAAGATACCCTTTTGCTTCTCTGGAGAGGAAAGAATAGTGATAACAACAAGAGAATCAACCTCCAACTCTATTATTCCTTAACCTAAATCCCAAGCAAGTGATAGACCTGAGAAAACACCCCAAAGCTTAGCACAAACCAAAGTAGAAAACCCCACATTTTGATCAAAACCTCCTAGCCAGACTCCTGTATAGTCTCTAAGAACACCGCTTGCAGAAGCAGCATTAAAAGTGCACTTACTAACGCCATCTGTGTTGAGGCAAGTCCACCTATGCGGAAGTGGTGATCAACCAATAATTTTCTTCACTCGCTGGTGATGATCTAATAAAACCCGAGAATGCATTTTGTTAGCCTTGTAAATCCACCCAACATAATCAGGAATAACTTGCATAGGAGTAAAAGGCCACAAAAAATCCATGTCAAAAATACTCTTATTCTGCCAAAATCAAAGGAACCAACAAGTAGTGCCAAAAATGATAGACCAATCAAAACCATATATCTTTGTATGGGTCTGCAAATTCTTCCTTAGCCAGTATGATTTTGACATTGTGAAGAATTCTCCATATGATGCCACTAGGGGAACCATTAACCAAACTTGCTGGACCTATGGTTGTCATGCATAGCATGCAAATAACATTCACAAATCCCACACACAAGCAACATACAAGGAGAGATGTTGATAAACACGCTGATTGTTTGTCAAGAGGTTTTCACGAAAAAGAAGCCATAGAAAAGCCTTGATCTTCTATGGACCTGACCATTTCCAAATCAAATTGTAAAGGCCACTCCTTTCCTCTAACGCAAAACCCTCAATTAAGGAATACGCAGAAGCAGTAGTGAAAACTCCACTATCAGAAGCATCCCACACCCTCTTATCTTTCCCAAGAGTAAGTCTCAGAGGAAGGATACTGGCAATATGCACGCAAACTGATGAAGGAAGGAGGCCTTAGAAACTATCCCTTCCAACATCCATGATCGTCAACATAGTCCGCTACCTTAGGCAAAAAAAACAAAATCCAATAAAGGCGTGGTTGTGTGAAACATGAGAGGACCAAGATCAGCTACCCATACATCTGTCTATAAATGAGCTTTTTTACCATTACCAATGATCCATTTCAAACCTTGAAGCACATAAGACCATATAGAAGCAATGCCTCTCCAAATCATGGAAGAACTTTTAGAATCAATTTTAGTTGGTACATTTGTGTAGGAGAAACCATACATTCCACTAATGACTCTGGCCCAAAGGGCATTAAGTTTGGAGATTAGGCTCCAACCTAGTTTGCAAAGTAACGCATCATTAGTCACTCGGACTTTCCTTAGTCCTAATCCTCCAATTTCCTTAAGTTTACAAAGAGTATCCCAACTAACAAGACTCACCCGTCGTTGGTTGCCATTAAAACCCCACAAGAAATCTCACATAATTTTCTCTAAATCATCACAGAGTTGACGTGGAAGTCGCACGGTCTGGATGGTATACAAAGGCAAAGTAGAGATAAACGATTGTGTTAAAGTTACTTTACCTATTAGGGAAAGATGCTTAGCACTCCAACCTATTAGACGCTGCTGGACTTTATCAAGGATATATTGATAGCAACTTCTGGAAGATCTCTCATGAATAAGAGGTACACTGAGATACTTCCTAAAGTTATCCGTAAGATGAAACCCGAAACTCCTACTGATTGATTGAGCCACAGGATGAGTAATATTTTTAGAGCATAAACAATGAGTCTTTTCTTTGCCAACCTTTTGTCCCGATGAAATGCAAAAGACTTCTAACACCTCCAAAATAATTTGAGCTTGCTCAATGGAAGCTTATGAAAAAAAGGATTAGATCGGTTGCGAAAAAGAGATGAGATAAGCAAGGGTCATTCCTTCCTAACCAGATAGGCTTTCAGCTATTTTGAGCGACTGCATGAGTAACAAGGTGACCAAGTCTCTTCATACAAAGAACAAAAATATATGGAGATAAGGGATCGCCTTGTTTAATGCCTCGAGAATGAGTAAAAGCCTTCGAAATATCTCCATTCCAGTTAACTTGCATGGTCACCGAGGATACACATTTTATAACAAGACTAATAAGAGAATCAGGCAACCCAACATCAACAAGAATATCCTTAATGAAATCCCAGCTAAGTCTGTCGTATGCTTTCTCTACATTTACCTTAATAGCCAGAAAATCTTTTTTTGCCCTTTTGCCTTCTCATAGAGTGAATTAATGACTATGTTATCCGAGATTAAGCAACCTGGGACAAAGCTACACTGTGTTGGGGCAACTAGATCATTTAGTAAAAGCTTTAGATGGTTAACAATGATCTTAGTGGTTACTTTATAAATTACTGAACATAGACTTATCAGACGAAATTGATGAATAAAACTCGGAGGGGAAATTTTTAGAATTAGCACCAAAATGGTTTTATTCAAATCTACTTCCCACACTTCGTGTTTAAAGATTCTTTGAATGAAATCTGTCACTGCTGGCCCAATAATCTCCTATTGTTTTTTAAAGAATATAGCATGGAAACCATTATAACCAGGTGTTTTGTTAGGATTCATGCCGAAAATGGCTTCCTTGACCTTGTCAAATGAAACTAGCTTATTGAGAGTGTCCAGAGTTGAACGTGGGATGGGAGGGAAATCCCCCTTGATTGGGAAATGACTAATATGAACATCATCAACTGTATAAAGTGACTCAAAGAAATCCTTGGCTATACTTCATAGTATGATAAGATCAGTAATTGTGGTGCCACTGTTGTTCTTCAAAGAATCCAAGGTTAGTCTTCTTTTTTTCGCCATGGTGGTTTAATGGTAAAATTTTGTATTTAGATCTTCTTGCGCCAACCATTGACATCTTGATTTCTGGTGCCAAAACAACTCTTCTTCATATAACACCTTCTCCAATTATGTACGTAGATACTCTTCTAGATCGAGGAGACTTTCAGAACTACCACGGTCTATAGCATTTTGGATTCTAACTAGTCTCGCTAGAAGATGATTTTTTGTTTAAAAATATTCCCAAACGCTTCCTAGTTTCAATCCCTCAGATTTTTGGCTAGATTAGAAAGATAACCAAATAATTCATTAGCATCTTTCCTCCAATGGCTTTTAAGAAAAGTAGAAAAATTCACGTTGGACATCCAAGCCACTTGGAAGATAAACGAATGAGGTCTTTGTTGATTACTATAAGGTTTCTCAAATCTAATCACAATTGGGCGATGATTTGATTTAATAAAAGGTAAATGGAGAACTTTCGAGTCTTGAAAAATTTCTTCCCAAGTAGAGTAGAAATCCCTGTCTAGCCTTGCTAGCTTGTTTGCTCTTCTCCACGTGAATCTTGGACCAAAAAATATGAGATTATGCAACCTATATCTCTAAACACAATCTTGAAAACCTTTGCTAATAACCTGGCGTGTGCTAGCCCCACTTAGCCTATCAATTTCTCCTAATTTTGCATTAAAATCACCTCCTAGCAGCCATGGAGCCAAAGTGATCTGGGCAATGCGCTTTAGGTATCTCCAAAGATGCTTTTGGAGACAATACTTTGGACTTGCATACACAACAGTGAACACAAAGGAAATATCATCTTTCACAATATTCATGTGTACAAATTGATGATGTGCAAGAAGAATATTAACGTCTACTTCTGTATTTCATAAAATCCAAATACCCCTTGAGAAACCCAGAGCTTCAACTCGATAAGAGTTCAAAAATCCTAATCTATTGATAACCTCATCTGCTCATCTACCGCTAATCCTTGTTTCTACAAGGACTACCATAAACGACTTATGCAATCTGACATAGTTCTTTAAAATACGCTCGAAGATTTTGCCTCCAGTCCCCTGGCAATTCTAAATGAGAATAGATAAAAAATATATAGAATTTGATAGAGATGAAAACGCTTTTAAGCCTACGTGTGCATCAAGTCTATTGTCTTCATAACATAGACATTGATACCTTGGGTCTCTAGCACCACATCTATCTCTGAATTAACTGAAGATTCCTCCACCATCATGTCCATGTTGGAACTTGGATTAGGTGGTCTTGTGGGTGGTAAGTCATACCTACTATTAGTAGTGATTAAATGATTACTCGCTAAATCCTCTAATACATCGTTACGGTTACAGCAGGCCATTTCATCCTCCACTGGTAAGGAAAAGGAGTTGTCATTGGTTACAACTTCCCAGTGACTAGGAATTTAAACTACTGTATGATTGCCTCTCTTAACTAGGTGGTCCTCCTTAGAGAAGACAAGCCTTCCTTTTCCTTGTCTAAGCCTATATTGCCACCCATATTTGCTCTCAGCCTCTGAGTTAAATTCTTTCCTTTGCTATGTGTATTGGCCTTTGTATTTGGCCCATTAATTTATTGGGCCGAGAAGCTCATTCCTTTCCTAGCATCTATCCTAGGTTCTGTGAATTAGGCTGGCTGCTCTCCACATTTAAAGGGCGCTTGTTTGAATTACCAAAGATTTCGTTGTTAGAAAGGATGGTATAGCGTGATCCTCACAAACCCCCCTAATTTTTCTCAATATTGAACCCCTTCCCTGATAATTTTCCTTGACTGTAGGATGTCTGTTACGCCTTTGCACTTGGATCCAAGTGTTGACGCTGCTTCTTCTACTCCCACTAGGATTTTTTGGTTCTTATCTTCGTTGACGTGATTTGATTTTACAGTCATCCGCTGTTTAGCCAGACAATCAACAATGGCATACCCCACGAGTCCACAAAAGAAACAAATTTGAGGTAGACCTTTATAAGCAACTTTTATTTCCTCGCCATCAAGTTCCACTCTCGACCTCAGAGGTACTGTAATATCCACATCAACAGCCACCCTCGTGAACTTGCCCCTTTGGGATTTACTAGTGTTGTCATCGATCTTCATTGTAAGGCTTTAAAGATTAGAGGAATATAGCGGGAGATTGATAGCTCTGAAAATCTAACCGAAACAACTACCTTTAATATTCTGCCAAAAGAAGGACAAAAGTTCGAGTTCCATGGCCGCACTGAAAGTTCATGACCCATTATTACCCAAGGCTCCTTAGTTAAGGCATCCAAGTAATCATCTTGGTCAACAAATTTAATGAGAAAATAGTCATAATCAAGTTAAATAATCTTCATAGGTCCCGAAGGCTTCCACATGATTTTCAATCAGTTACTTAGTAGTTTGTATTCGATGTGGCGCCCTAACAGTTTTACCACCACTGCCCTTTCCCATTGTTTATCTAGCCGATCCTTGAAAGTATTGGAGAGTTCAATAGCATTCCCAAACTCTCCTTGCACTAAGGCAATGCACCCTCCTCAAGCGCAACTGGTTGTTCTTCAGGTCATTCCTTATCTTCCTTTGCCTTGCCTAATGGTTTTCCGATTACAGCAACGCTATAGCTAGGGCGAGATTGGATTGGCAGAGGATCTTCCTCCCTTCCTCTTATTCGAGCTTTTTAGGTCATGCGGCCATCGTGGGGTTCTTTTTTTTTTGGCTCTTCTTTTACTTGTAATGTTGTTATTTGACATACGTGTAAAAATTAAAAATCTTGAATTTATTAATTTCTTTTAATATCTAACCTTTTAACTTGATTTATTTTAATTATTATTATTATTAAAAATTAATCAATTCATCGAATTAGTAAATTAATAAGATATTATAAACTAAAATTAATTAATTAATTTTCATTTAACAATCTTGTATTACTTTTATCATATTTTATTTTTTAATTAATTTATTATATATATTTAATTTTATAATAATTTAATACTGATTAAATTTTCTAAACTTTAAATTTTGTCTTATGTATTTAATTTTCGATTCAATTTTTAAAATAACTACTTAGCTATAATGTTTTATTTAAAAAGTGTATATAGTTTACACAGCCTGACAGCCTGACTTATCAAGTCTGTGCATTTCCGAATCAGCAACGTGAATCATCTTTAGACCAGACAACTTCTTTCTTGTAACAAGAAACATGTCAGATTTAGGACAAGTTTGGAACTCAATTTCTATCCAATTTCTACGGCTGAGAAACTTGAACCACGAGAAAAACGTAAGCCGGTTCGAGGAAATCTCTCTCAAATCGACCTATTTGAAGTCTTTCCCCATCATATAAGTTGTAGCCAGATTCCATGCAAAAGTCAACCAACGTAGTAAACGATCTTACATTACAAATGACGCAAAATATGCCTGGAAAGATCACATGCATTGGCGTTGCTCTAATCGCCATTGTTATTTTGGCAACCACCGTTACCTCCGACGATGCCACACCGATACCCGCGAACCGAGCCCAAGTAGAGGCCTGGTTCAATAACAACATCAAGCCATTACCGAATCGTAAGGGACTTAACGATACCCTTTTAGCTGCGGAGAGTGGTGCTAAAATTGTAAAGGTAAGGAAAGACGGAAGTGGACAATTCAAGACTGTGACCGATGCGGTTAATAGTGTTCCGGCAAATAACAAACAACGTGTGATCATAGACATTGGTCCTGGTACTTACAGAGAGAAGGTCACAGTTGAAAGGAACAAACCTTTCGTCACGTTTTATGGAGCCCCTGGAAAAGTTCCAACCCTGTCGTTTGATGGTACAGCGGCTAAATACGGAACCGTTTACAGTGCAACCCTACAAGTTGATGCTCCGTTCTTCACAGCCGCCAATCTCATTATTGAGGTATTCATCAAGCTTATATTATATATGTATCATTTTGTTCTTGTGGTCATCTTACTTTTTGCATTATTTTGGTTTTAGAATACTGCACCAAAACCAGATGGAAAAACCAAAGGAGCTCAGGCACTTGCCATGAGAATTGGAGGTGACATGGCGACCTTTTATAACGTCAGGCTCCTGGGGTTCCAGGACACATTGTGTGATGATAAAGGCAGACATTTCTTCAAGGACTGTTACATTGAAGGCAATGTTGATTTCATTTTTGGAAGTGGGAAGTCTATCTATTTGGTAATTTTTTCTAAACCTTTCTCTAAACATGAAAAAAATTGGTTCCATGGTTAGAAACTGAATAGAGTTTGCACTAAAAATGCAGAGCACCGAGTTATACGCGAAAGCAGATGAAGGAATGACGGTAATAGCAGCACATGCAAGAAGTAGTCAAGCTGAAGACACTGGATTTTCATTTGTACACTGCAAAGTAACTGGAAAAGGCACTGGTGCAATGTTGGGCAGGGCATGGACAGAGATGCCAAAAGTGGTGTTTGCTTACACTACTATGTCAGAAGTCGTAGATCCTAAAGGATGGTCAAGTAACAACCACCCTGAAAGAGAAGGGCATGTTTCTATTTCCTTTTCAGCTTAAAAAAAAAATCTTAAATTCCCTCTTGGGATTGAACTATCTAATCAAGATGATGATAAACTCTATTGGATATTGCAGGAAGGTGTATTTTGCAGAGTACAAGTCTTCAGGAGCAGGCGGCGGAGCTCCCAACACCAGAGCTAAGTTCACCAAACACCTTAGCGACGAAGAAGTGAACAAATTCATTACTCTTGGCTTCATTGAGGGTTCCAAGTGGGTGCTTCCTCCTCCTAAGGTGTAAGTAGCTTATCTCAGGCGCAGTGATCGAGTTTGTGCCTGCACTGGTTCGTAGAAGAGCAAATGAAGAATTCTCTTTTCACTTTGTTTTTATTTCCGTGTATCTTGAATAAACACGCATAAACATGTGTAACTTTTTCTTTTTCTTGTATCTTAATGAATATACCCATACTTGTGTAAACTGGTCAAATTAATACTCATATCGGAAAGGAGGAAAGAATAAAAAAGGATGTAATTAGATTCTTCCTTTTTATGGATTCTTCAATTTTCATAGTCAAAGAAAAATGGAGAGAATATGTATAAAAGAACTTGCATTCTATATATGAAACATGGTATATAAGAAGAATTGAATTTATACATTTCGAAAATGTATTTATGTGTTTTTTTAGTATAATGTATCATTAAAATATTTTTGAAAAATCTCTTAAATATTTAATAAATTATATTTTAAAATATAATTAATTTTGATAGAAACATTTCTAATCGTGTCTGATTTTGAAAAATGATATTATATCTAAGTTGAAAATTTAATTAAATAAAAATATAAAATTTTGAAGAAAAATAAGGATTAGAATTGTAAAAATAATAATAACTATAACTACTGTTACGGAAAATCAAGCAAAAAAAGAAAGAGAGAGAAACAAAATAATCAATCGCACAGCACACAGATTTATATGGTTCATCTCAATTGATTAGGGCTACGTCTATGGGCAACGGCAAATCACAAATTCACTATTAGAAAAAAAAGAGAGGGAAGAATTACAAGAGGAGTGCGACTAGGTTTTTCATTCACATCTAACCTAAAACAGATGAAGTTTATATATTATTGAAAGAATCAAAATACCCCTAAATAATAAGCCAAAGATTCAAGGCATATCTAATAAATCTCCACCTTGCATTGAATCTTCTTCCAGATCCAAAAATTACTTCTCAAACTTTGTCATTGTCAGCCCCACCTTGGGACTATTTGAAACTATTAATATTTAGCAAATCCAAACAATGCCTAAACTTGCTTTTAGGAACTAGTTTGGTGAACATATTTGCTGGATTATGTTCAGTGCTAACCTTCTTCACCTTGATTCTCTATTCTAACAAATAAGGTGATATCTAATATCGATGTGCTTGGTTCAATCATGATGCACTTAATCTTTAGCTAAACATATAGCACTTAAACTGTCACAAAACACTATAGCTTGGTCCTGCTATAACTTAAGATCATTGACTAAGCCTTTCAACCGGATGCCTTCTTTAGCTGCTTTTGGCAAAGCCATATATTCTACTTCTGTAGTAGATAAGGCAACTGAAGGCTGTAAAGTAGCCTTCCAACTAACGACAAAACCATGCAATGTGAGCATATAGCAGTCACAGATCTTTGACTATCCAAATTTGCAGCATAATCAAAATCTGAATAGCCAGCAACCAAACAATTTGTATCACCTTTTTATATAAAGCCAACATCAACTGATCCTCTAGATATCGGAATATGCATTTCACTATTTGCCAATGCTCTTTCCCAAGTTGACTCATATATCTACTCACAACACTAACCGTATGTGTAATATCGGGTCTAGTACATACCATAACATACATCTGACTTCCCACTGCACTAACATATGGTACTCTAGCCATATACTTCAACTCTACTTTTGATTGTAGTGCAAAATCTATAGAGAGGCAAATATTTGTCATTGAAGGAGTATTTAAAGGCTTTGTTGTACTCATCCCAAATTTAGATAACATTTTCTGAATATAGCTCTTTTGTGACAAGAAGAACTTCCATTGCTTTCAATCCCTGGAAATCTCCATTCCCAAAATTTTCTAAGCTACATTGAGATCTTTCATCTCAAATTCTACACCAGGTAGTTTTTTTAGCTTCCAAATATTTGACTTGTTCTAAGCGGCAATGAGCGTATCATCGATATACAATAACCAAGTAAATGTATTAACTGTCACTAAGCTTGTTGTGATACACACAACAATCATATGGACTTCTGTTGTAGTCATGATTTGTCATAAAATTATCAAACCTCTTGTGCCCATATAGAGATTTCTAAGGAAACATGATCTTCCTTTCCTTGAATGGCAAACCCCTCTGATTGACTCATAAAAATTTCCTCTTCAAGGTCTCCATGCAAGAAAGCTGATTTCACATCAAGTTGCTCTAACTCCAAGTCTTGATATGCATTTAAGGCAAGTAGCACTCGAATCGAAGTGTGTTTGACAATTGGAGAAAAAATCTCATTATAATTAAGTCCTTCTTTCTGATTATACCCTTTAGCAACTAGACATGCTTTATATCTTGTACCTTTAATACATGAAATTCCTGCCTTTTACTTGAAGACCCATTTATAGCCAATTACCTTTCTTCCCTTGGGTAGCTTAACAAGCTCCCAAGTCTGATTCTTGTGAAGAGATTCTATCTCCTTACCCATAGTTGCAATCCACTGAGCTGATTCTGAAACTGTAATTGCTTTGCGATATATGGAGGGCTCTATGGACTCCACTTCTTCTGCCACTTACAATGCATAAGCTACCATGTTTTCATATTTCTGAAGAGTCTTAATCTACCTACGAGGACGGTCGGTAGCAATTTTATATCGTTGTTCTTATTCTTGTTTGTGTTATATTTCTGATTCAACGTAGGAATGTTCTTTAATCGGTTTAGTAGACGATGAACCTTGTGAATGACTATTACTTGGAGTTGCTTTAAACTCCACCTACTTGTCAACACCGTCTGCATTTTCTGAAACAATAGACTCAACAATCAGGTGAAGCATAGAATTTTCATAAAAAATTACGTTTCTACTCATAATAACTCTACACTCAGATGGAGACCAAGTTTTGTAACCTTTTACCCCAACACCATAACCCATATGTATTCCCTTTTTGACCTTTGTTCTAGTTTACCTTCACTAACATAATAATAAGCAGGATAACCAAAAACTTTCAAAATAGAATAATCAGTGAGTTTTCCAGATCATATCTCTAAAGGGGTTTTGCTGTCTATAGTAATTACTAGAGAACGGTTCATTAGGTAACACACAGTGTTATAATAGCCTCCGCCTAAAATTTTCTGGTCAATCTAGAATTAAAGAGCATGCATCGAGCTCTCTCTAATAATGTTTATTTCATCCTTTCTACTACTCCATTTTGCCACGGAGTGTCTCTAACTGTGTGGTGTCTAATAATGTCTTCATCCTTGCATAATCCATCAAATTCACCTGAATAAAACTCTAAGTCATTATCTGTGCGAAGACATGCGTTTTATCTTCTTCTTTATCTGATTCTCTACCAGATCTTCCATTGCTTGAAAGTTTTGAAAACTTCACTTTTATGCTTCAATATGAATACCCATGTCATCCTTGAGTATTCATCGATCACGGATAAAAAAATATCTCTCTCCATCTAAAGATGAAACGTGAGAAGGACCCCAATAATTAGCATGAATGTAATATAGTGTTGCCTTTGTCCTATACACAACCTTTTTAAAATGAAATCGACATTGTTTCCCGAAAACACAATGCTCACAGAACCCAAAATTAGATGTCATGTGTGCCCCAAATAGGCCCTGTTTGCATAGAATAGTCATTCCCTTTTCATTCATGTGCCTCAGTCACATATGCCAAAACTTGGTCTGATATGATTATGATTGTTCTTAAGGAGAAGTTGTTGCAACTGAACCTATCATTAGTGTTCCCTGTAAAATATACAAGGTATCATATTTGACTCCCTTCATTACTACCAATGCATCTTTGGTAATTCGAAGTACCCCTTCTTCACAACTATACTTGAAACCTTTTGAGTCCAAAACTCCCAAGGAAATCAAGTTCTTTTTCAAATTTGGCACATGTCAAACATCACCTAAAGTTCTAATTGTACCATAATGCAATATGATCTTGATTGAACCAATGCCTATTACCTTGCCCGATGTGTGGTTTCCCATTAAGATGCTTTCACCATCCTTTTCCTCATGGGTTGTGCACCAATCTCGATGTGGGCACATATGATAAGAGCACCTTAAATCTAGAATCCAAATATTCTCTTAATCTGATTGATCAGTCATTGAAAGAACTATATTTTCTTCTGACACAAAATCATCTTCAGCAACAGTAGCATGTTGAGTTTTTGCTTTATTCTTCTTTGGACATTCATTTTTCCAATGACCTAGTTATTTGCAGTAATTACAGATGTCTAGTGGATTTACAGTCGAATCTCGAGATTTAGACTTAGACATTCCTTTGCCTTTCCACTTTCTTTTTTCCCTTCCCAAGATGTCTTCATGATTTTCAAAAATTGCAACCACTAATTCAACTGCAGAACTTTCTCCAATATTTCCAAATGCCTTACGCATAAGCTCTCAAGTATGAAGACAGGACCTGACTTCTTCTGAAGTGATAGTACTTTTCCAATAATAAAAGTTTTCGCAAAATTTTCATATGATGGAGGCAAAGAGACTAACAAAATTAGGGCAGCATCTTTATCTTCTATTTTAACATCTACGTTTTGAAGATCCATTAAAATAAATTTTAATTCTTCCAAATGTTCTTTCAGAGGCATACCTTCCTTCATATGAAGACCAAACAAACGTTGCTTCAGTAACAACTTGTTCGTCAAGGGTTTTGTCATATATAGACTTTCCATCTTTGTCCATAAACCTGCAGTATCTTCATTCGCCAATTCGTAGACTATCTCCTCATCCAAACATAACAAAATGGTTGAGTGCGCCTTCTTTTCTTGTTCAGTAAAAACGGACTCGTTCATTGATTCTGGCTTCTTTGCTAAAAGTGGTGTTAGATCGACTGTTGTTTCAATAAAGCACGCATCTTGATGCACCATAGACTGAAGTTGTTCTTCCTAGTAAATTTATCGATCTTAATGTTATGTGATGACAGCTCTGTGCTTAATTAATAGATTCAGACAAAACCAAAAGTTCTGATACCAGTTTGTTATAGAAAATCAAGCATGAAAAGAAAAGAAAAGAAAGAGAAACAAAACAATCAATTGCACAACACACAAATTTACGTAATTCACCCCAATTAATTAGGGTTGCATCCATGGTAACAGAAAATCACAACTTCATTATCAAAAGAAAGGGAAGAATTACAAGAGGAGTGCGGCTAGGATGATTTTTCATCTACACCTAACCTAAAACAGATGAAGTTTATATATCACTCTAATACAAAATACTGAAAGTATAAAAAAACCCCTAAATAATAAGTCAAAGATTCAAGGCATATCTAACAACTACAATACCCAACCATTAATTTCATAAAGCAATGTATGATTTTGAAAGTTTCAAAAATTTCAGGAAAAAATTATATTTTAAAGTATTCAAAATGTCAAATTTGAACAAAATTGAAGACGTATCGATATAATTAGAATGGTAACAACCTTAGTTTCTTTTAGTTTGACTATGGAAGCGTCAATTTGAAAAGATAACCTAAATTATGAAAATTTATGAGAATCCTTAAATTTAAAACCTAAAAATGACAAATATCCAATTTGATGAAATTTAACTTAATTCTCATTAACTATGGGATGATGTTTTTTAAAGAAAAGAATGAATTATTTAGGGTTTTAGAAAATATCAAAATATAAATAATCAAGATGAAAAATAGAAGAAAAGATGAGGAGAAGAGTTTAAAATGTGAAGATTAGTCAATCATATAGCTCGACTAGTTGACCAGTATTTACAAGTGGTGGACCACCATATAAGGAGAATTTTATTATTGTGATAAGGAGCATTTTATTATGCGTTTTTTAAGAAATTGGTGCATGACCCGCGGTCTACGATCACCTATAATCTATGAGTTTATTAAAATAATTAAAAAATTAAAAATTATTCCTTTATTTTTATAAATTGTAAATTATTTATTGATGTATAAGAATAATCTAAATAATATTAGTGATAATGACTATAAAAATATCAAAATGATAATAATTAGACCTTTGTGGGGTATTTCACATTGCCATGTGTTTGATATTATGTAGTAAAAGCCAATTTTGGAAAATTAACGGATTTCAATACCCCTGCCTTTCATGATCTCTACTTTACTTTATTTTCTGAAATTAAAAGACGAAATTTACGCCTCTGACATATATTTTGATTTTTATTATTTTTATTTAAAATTTTTAAAATTAAAATTTTAAAATAAAATTTAAAATTTATTAATTTATTAAAAATGTTTAATTAATTTATAAATTATAGAAAACAAAATAAATGGTAATTTTGTTTTTCATTTTGATTATAAATTTGTTTTTCATGTTGTTTATAAAAGGTAATTTATAAATTATAGAAAAAATTGATTAAAACAAAATAAATGATAATTTTGTTTTCATCTTGTTTATAAATGGTAATTTATAAATTACAGAAAAAAATTGATTAAAACAAAATAAATAGTAATTTTGTTTTTCAATTGTAAGATAAAAATTTTAAATTTAAAAAATTGATTAATTTATTAAAATTGTTTTATTAATTTATAAATTATAGAAAAAATATTAAATTAAATTTAAATTTAAATTAATTTTATTATTATTATATTAGGGGAGGTGTGTAGCATTAGTCGACATTGAAAGTTGCGTTGGCAGTAACCAAATAGGTTGGTATGAGTGGTTCAGCACTCTCATCTTTTAACCAGAAGTTTCGAGTTTGAATTCTGAAAATGGAAAAATTTATTTGGCCAGCACTTTACCCCTTATAGGTTGACCCGGAGTGAGCGAGTATTAGTATGGGAGTGGATGACTTAAAGACGCCTTCTCATTAGTTGAGACCCTCCTAAAATACCTCGTAGGCTTACCAAAAAAAAAAAGGTTTTTGAATTACTTTTTGAATTAGAGAGTGCTGAACAGAATATCATTGGATAGAATAAAGAAAAGAATAAGGTAATCAGTTGTTGATGAAAGTTCAATATTACACATGTTTATGTGCGTTCACTCAATATACTACAAGAAGGTCTCAATAGGAATTTGGGTCACTCAATATATGTGATAAAGAGAAGATAACAAAGCAGAAAGAGAAATTTTATCAGCTCTTTGCACGAAGCAGTGCAGGCACAAACTTTGTTCCTAAGAGAAGCTATTACACCTTGGGAGGAGGAAGCACCCACGTGGAACCCTCAATGAAGCCAAGACTAATGAATATTTTCACTTCTTCGTCGCTAAGCTGTTTTGTGAAGGGAGCTCTGGTGGGAGCTCCGCCTCCTGCTCCTGAAGACTTGTACTCTGCAAAATACACCTTCCTGCAATATCCGATAGAGCTTATGATCATCTTTATTAGATAGTTTAATGTTTAAGTGATTTTTTTTATAAAAAAGCTGAAAAGGAAATAGATACATACGCTTCTCTATCAGGGTGGTTGTTACTTGACCATCCTGCAGGATCTACGACTTCTGACATAGTAGTGTAAGCAAACACCACTTTTGGCATCTCTGTCCATGCTCTGCCCAACATTGCACCAGTGCCTTTTCCAGTTACTTTGCAGTGTACAAATGAAAATCCAGTGTCTTCAGCTTGGCTGCTTCTTGCATGTGCTGCTATTACCGTCATTCCTTCATCTGCTTTCGCGTACAACTCGGTGTTCTGCATTATTTTTAGTAAAACTCTATTTAGTTTCTAATCATGGAACCAGTTTATTTCATGTGTAGAGAAAGGTTTAGAAAATTTTACCAAATAGATAGACTTCCCACTTCCAAAAATGAAATCAACAGTGCCTTCGATGTAACAGTCCTTGAAGAAATGTCTGCCTCTATCATCACACAATGTGTCCTGAAATCCCAGGAACCTGACGTTATAAAAGGTCGCCATGTCACCTCCAATTCTCATGGCAAGTGCCTGAGCTCCTTTGCTTACTCCATCTGGTTTTGGTGCAGTATTCTAAAACCAAAATAACAAAAAAGTAAGATGACCACAAGATCAAAATGATTCAAACCCAAACATATATAATATAAGCTTGATGAATACCTCGATAATGAGATTGGCGGCTGTGAAGAACGGAGCATCAACTTGCAGGGTGGCACTGTAAACGGTTCCGTATTTAGCCGCTGTACCATCAAACGACAAGGTTGGAACGTTACCAGGAGCTCCATAAAACGTGATGAAAGGTTTATTCCTTTCAACTGTGATCTTCTCTTTGTAAATACCAGGACCAATGTCTATGATCACACGTTGTTTGTTATCTGCCGGAACACTATTAACTGCCTCAGTCACGGTCTTGAATTCTCCACTTCCGTCTTGCCTCACCTTTACCATTTTAGGAGTATTCTCGGCAGCTAAAAGGGTATCGTTAAGTCCCTGACGGGCTGGTAATGGCTTAATGTTTTCATTAAACCAGGCTTCTAGTTGGGCTGGATCGGCCGGTATCGGAGTGGCATCGTCGGAGCTAACGGTGGTCACCGAAATAAGAATGGCGATTAGAGTAACGCCAAGCAATGCGACTTTTGTAGCCATAATGTAAGACTGCTGTTTCCTACGTTGGATGAGCTTTGCTCGGAAGCTTGAAATATATATACATGTTGTGCAAATACTTAAATTAGGTTGACGAGGAGATTTCCTCGTACCGTCTTTCGTTTTACTTGTGGTCACAGGCGGAGCCAGGAGGGCTCGAAGCCGAATTTTTATAGTATTATATTATTAGAAAAGTTTTTAAATAGAAATTTATATTTTTTCTGTTCTTTACTATCCTTTGATCCACATTTTTTAAAAAACAAAAGTATGTTAGCACTCATTGGAAAAACGTAGGGAAAACCTAGAATTGTTGAACTTGAAATATGAACTTAGCAGGAATGAACATAAAATGAGATTTTTCTAAATCTCGATTTAATTAATATTCTAAGTACATGTATGGATTGCAATAAGGAAAAGCAACCAAACATAGTGAAAAAAGAGTAACAAAAAGCATTCAATTACTCGAGATGGTTATATATGGATTTTATTATTTTTGTTGATGACTTCAAATGATAAAGTTATATTTATTTACTTAAGAAAAAATATTATGTAGTAGATGCCCTTGAGGTATATATAAATGATTTTGAAAGACAAATAAACAAAAAGGTAAAAAATGTAAGATTTGAAAAAGATGGCGAATACTATGAAAAATATAACAAGTGACGATATATACCTAGGTTCTTTTACAAAGTTTCTTGAAAGATAAGACATATTTGAATAATATACTATATCAAACACTCCTCAACAAAATGACGTGAAAGAAAAGATTAATAAGACATTGATAGATGTGATTAATAGTATAAAGAGTAACTCCTCACTATTTAAATCTTTGTGAATGTATGACATTAAAACTTCTATGTGTTTATTGAACAGGGTCCATGGTAAGACAATTTCCAAAAACTTCTTTTGAACTATGAACTAATTAAAGAAGACCTAGTTTGAGATATTTGTTCGTTTAAGGTCACCTAACAGAGGCAAAAATCTACAATCTACATGAGATAAAATTACATTCTGAAACGGTTAGTGATTACTTTATAGGTTACCTAGAAAAATCTAAATGATTTGAGTTTTATTGTCCAAATCATATTCCTAAAAATGTATAAACTAGAAATTCTATATTCACTGATAATGGTGAAATTAGTAGAAGTAACAAGTAATGAAATACGGATGTTGAAAAAGTAAAGATAAATATTCCTTTATCTATGAATGCTTCTTTATCCTCAATTATTCCAAATATTGTTCCAATAACTAATGAACATATAGATAATAGTTAACAACATTTGAATAAGGAAACACATGTTGCTCCAATTGTTGTTCCAATAATTAATAAAAATTTAGATAATAGTGAATAATATTTTAATGAAGAAACATACCTACTAGGACTAAATCCTAATCACATATTGTATACGAACCACAAGAAATAAAGTATTTATATACCAAAATGAAGGTTTATCATCAAAAGGTCAAATGGAATGTAAACTTAAAAAGTTGATTTATAGGCTTAAATAAGCTTCGCAACTTAATTTCAATATACTATAACATCTTTCAATTAAAAAAACTTTACCAATTAGTGTATATGTCGAAATATCAACGTGAGTAAGTTGTTTTCTTAGTTCTATATGTTGATGATGATATCTTAACTGTTGCTAATGATATGGGCACGTTAAATAAGAAGAAAAAAGTTCTCTCTAAGGATTTTGAAATGAAATATACATGAAAGGTGTCCTATATGATAAAAATTGAATTTTTTTATGATATATTACAATGATTGTTGACATTATCTTAAAAAGGTTACATTCAAAATAGTTTTAGAGATATTTAATATGGACAAATGTTCATCAGGAATTGCTCATATTACAAAACAAGACATTTATTTTCATACGATATCCAAAGAACAAAGTAGAATTAAAAAAAGATGGATTCTTTATAGAGATTTAATATGGACAAATATATAGCAAGAATTGCTTGTATTCAAAAAGGGAATCCAAAGAAAAATATAGAATGAAAAGAGATAGAATCAAGCAATAATAGGTATAACTTTTATTTTAACATATAATCCCACTCACACCCTTTTAATCCTTAATGAAGCATTCATCAAGCCTTGGTTTATAGTAAGCATCATACACACGATCATGGTAGATCATTTAATTACCCTTAGAATATATTCAATACCTGTAATATCTAAAGGAAGATACATTATTATGCATACACACAATTTTGCTAAATAATGCATTTATACTTAATCATCACTTGTATAATATAGTATGTCATTTTTGTGGTATTTATGGAAATATCAATACATTTTATTTTCTTAAACAAAGAATGACAAGTAAACACTTGAAAGTCTAAGTTGAAATGAACAAAGAGACTAACAATTAGGGAATTTAGGTAACTAAAACACATTCATTGTCTTATTCTATAGGGCTCTAAGCAAAGGAAGAATAAATGATATTAATAGAGATGGTAAGTATTGAATTTAGGTTTTTTTTAAAGAGTTTATGTTTTTCATTTTAATACATCTAACCCTTCTTATATCCAAGAAAAGTTCTTAAAGATGGTGATATAGGTATTAGAACAACATAAGAATGATCATTAAGATACTCCTCAAGAGTAAAATGTTGAACCAAGTGAGGAAGATACAAAGGAAGAAAAGCTTCTAATAGATTGAATATTTAAGAAAAAAAATCATCTGAATCATATTATAGGTAATTTTCAACAAGAAATAATTATTAGTTCACATTTTAGAAATTTGTCACATCATAATTTTATTAGTCAATTTGAGTATAAATCTTTAGTGATGAAAGTTTGAGTTTGCACTATGAATAAGGGATCAAATAATCTTTATGAAAATTAGTATCTAGATTTGACATTATGTGCATATGGAGATATTAAGTTAAAATTTCTTGATACATTAGGCCAATAGGGCAATATTTTCATTAAACCAATGAATGATGATAGTAGAGATAATTGGAAATTATTCTATATGATTAAAGTCTCTTTTAATGCTTGTGGTTGTTCTTGATTGACATTTCCATGAATTGTTAATTGTTTTGATGTTTTAATTCAAGTTTTGGGTTTAATTTGTAAGTCCTTAGCTTATATTGGTTAACCAATATCATAATCTGGTTAATTTAATTAATTCTACTCATGGGGAAATGATAATTTATTTAATTAAAGAAAATATTATTTTTATGATCTTAAACATATAATTCTTATAACATAAAACATGTAAAACCTGCTTGGAAATCTTAATGAAATTGATATGTCACAAACTTTTAAAATAAATTAATTTCTCTCCCTTAATCCATTCTTTGTTTACAATTGCCCTTTGATTGATTATTTTGTGTATGTTAAGTATAAGCCCTAATGGGTAGGGAAATGGTTGATTTATATCCTTTATAATTTAATTTGGTATGCCCATTACAAAATTAAGTAAATGATCAAGATTATTTGGTTAACCTCAAAGATTAGTAATCAGTTGTCTTAATATTAGGTCATATTATAATATTCTTCCACTTGACCTAACCATAAGATAATCATAAAATTAAATAGCATAACTTTAAGTGCACAAAAAATAAACCCTAGAAGTTCAACTAACTTCATATGAAAAAAATACTAAAAGGTGCTTGGTTAAGGGGTTTGGGAATGAATTAATGGATAAAGAATGAAAAATATTGGTTGGTTATTTATTATGATTGAATGCACACTTTTTTGATATCCTACTTTTCGGTATTACTTCATTCCCCTCATGTTGAGGGGAATGACTTTCATTCCTTATTAACAGGTAAGTGTCACAAGCGTGACACTTAGTTATTTTCTTTTTTATAAATTCACACTTAGTTATTTTCTTTTTTATAACTTTTTTAATCAAATATAATTAATTAATTAAAATATAATTAATTAGTTAATTACAATGTAATTAGTTAAAATATTATTTATTTATTAATTAAAATATAACAAATTTTTATTTTTCAATATTTTTAACAAATCAATCACTATCAATAGTAATGGTAATAATTCATTCTTTTTAACCATCATAATTATAATAATTATATCCATTCTCCTTCCTCACTATATTCATTTTCATTCCTATTACCATTTCCCCACATGAATTAACCGCCCCCTAAATACAAGTTATGGCGATTTTATATTATTTATGCAATATACTTCCTTCCATATACTACATTTATACCCACCATGCTAGGGTTATAAACAATGATATAAATAAATTATATCGTGGTTTATAATTATTTATTATAGGCTTTCTTGTCAAAATATCAAAACATAAATATGTACGCTATTATAAAATAGAAATTTATTAATTTAAAATCAAAAACATATTAGAGCTCAAAGCACTAGTACCATCTTAAACAAATGCATATTTAATGGTACATCTAAGACCCATTCTATATACATATTATATACATATTCTTTAGACGTCTTTTATTGCAAATCCTTAATTAAATAGATCTGTCATCATCATATTAGTATTGATTTGCTCAACAAACATTATTTATTTTTAAACTTCATTCACAATGGAAAGATATTTTACCTCCATATGTTTGGCATCTTTTGAATATTTATTATTCTTAGAAAAATTTTATGTGAAATTATCGCAATAAATTTTCAATGACTTGGCAATAGTATCAATAATCCTAACTCCTAAAGAAAAACTTTGCAACTACAATGCATGAACTGTGACTTTAAAATATGTCATAAGCTCAACTGTTATAGTAGATGAAGCAATGGTAGAGCATTTAACACTCCTCCACAATATTATGTCTCCATTTTAAAAAGAAATAGATAACGAAATGCGAAATTCTACTAATAAGACATCAAAAAAAAATATGAATTTAAGCATCCAGTCACTTCTAGATGGCTACACCCTAAATACATAAACATGTAGTTCTTCGTTCCTTGTATGTTCTTTAATACTTTCTTTGACAATAAATAATTATAGAGTTGCTTTGATATTTGCATAATATCTTGATCACAAAACTAATATTCAATATTATACATATTTGCATGTACATTAAATTCCATGCAATCGAAGTGTAAGGAATTGATTTCATCTCATTTCATTGTACATTGTTCTTTGGATATTGTATGAGAATAAATTTATCCCCTTTTTGGATATGAACAATTTTTATTGAATATTTGTCCATATTAAATCTCTTTAGAGACTTTATCTCTTTTCATTCTACATTTTCCTTTGGATATTATATGAAATTAAATTTGTCCCCCCTTTGAATAGGGGCAATTCCTGCTGAATATTTGTTCATATTAGATCTCTCTAACAAATTTTCAGTGGAACCTTTATGAGGCAATTTCAATAATCCCTGCAATATATCACACAAAATTTTAGTTCATATAATATAGGATACCTCTCCTATATCTTTATTTTCAAATTTCTTAAAAAGAAATTCTTTTATCTTATTTAACATGCTTAAATCATTAGTGACAAGAAAGATATCATCAAAATATAAAACTAAAAATACAAACAAATCCTCAGTTAAATAGACATATCATCATCAAATTAGTACTAATACGCTCAATAAACATACTTTATTTTTGAACTTCTTTCTTAATGGAAAAATAATGTAGCTCTATATGTTTGACATCTTTTAAATATTTTTCATTATAAGAGAAAAAATTATGTGAAATTGTAACAACAAATTTTTGATAGCATGGCAATAGTATCGACAATCCCAAGTCCTACAGTATAATTTCACAACCACAATTTATGAATCGTGACTTCAAAATATGTCACAAGCTCTACTTTCATAATACATGAAGCAATGGTATAATGTTTAA
>JANIJH010000007.1:55290453-55307249 GCA_024520975.1 Erythroxylum areolatum
ATTTGGAAGAAAACATTATTGGCTCATTACTAAATTATAAACATGAAACCCACCTCAATTCCTTGCTTGGATACATGATTAAAAGATGCTTCTCCTTTTGATCTTCTTGCCTTCCTTGATTCCCTTTATCAAATAGAAAATTCCCATTCAATAGGAATACAATTTTAGGACCCATATATATTGCATATTCGCTAAGATAAATTCTAAAAACTCAAACTCTTCCAAAAGTCCAAAGATTCGGGTCAATTTTCCATGATCACTATAATCAAGTAAATGACAAAATCTAGTAAAATTCTCTTCAAAAAAGTTCCCCATTGTCTTAAGTTTCTAATGACTCCAAAATCATTCAATTTGTTTCAGAAATCCAAAAGTTATACTCTAAACATATTGGGACTATCCTTATGTTGAGACTATATTCTATACTCCACTTCCATACAAGAATTGAGATCTTTAAAGACTGATTCAAAACTTCCTTTCTTTATAGAACTTGTAGACCTTTGTTTCTATTTTACAACGAATCAAAAATCACCTCATTTTCACATCTACATCAAAAGTTATGTCTAAAATACCAAAACATGTCTGTGCAGGAAAGTTGAGCTCGCCGCGGCACTACGGCGAGGGCGCTCGTGCACGTTGCGACGTGGGCCCTCGAGAGCGTCGCAACGTGGGCGCCTGCCCACGCCGCGACGTGCGTGACCAAAAAACCTCCCGAAAACTGATTTTGACATTCTTCAACTATATTCTTCCCATCTTTCAAAATACAACTCATCTTAACCCTAAATCATCATTCCTACTTCATTTCTAAACTCATTCCAACCCAAAATCATTCACAAACACAACATAATCATTAACCCTAGACACCATTCAACAACAACTTTCAACCTTATTTTCACTTCTAACTATCACTAAATAAGGTTCATTCATCAAATCAAAAGAGGTTAATACTTATACTCACTTGACTTAGCTTCAAAATCTTCAAACTCTTCGAGGATCTCCAAACCCTAGCTTTTTCTCTTCTTTTTTTCTTCCTTTCTTCTCTTCTTCTTCCACGACTTCTTCTTCCATTTTTTAAGCAAAACAAGAACTTCTTCTTTTTATACCCCTTTATGAGTGTGCAATGTCCATTTTGCCACTTCCTTTAAGTCTTAAGTCTTATAATCTTAAGTGACTTACCAAGAATGCCCTTTATGCATTCTTACAACTTTAATGCTTCAATTCACTTAATCTATGTCATAAAATCTTACCACTTTTAATACAACCAAAGCATATAATAAATTCTACTAACATTTACGTAACAAGTAGCTCCAAAACTTTATCCATCAAACCTCATAATTTATTTAAATCATGCTTTATTTAACAAGAAAAATTCGGGGGCCAACAAAATGTGCTGTATAGGAAGACCTTGCTATTGAAAGGCTCTCCCAAGGCTTTGCCTTTGATTACCAAGATTTTATAGAAGTCCCTATTTTGTTACAATTCCCTAATGTTCCATTGGAGTTGTGGAATGAGAGAGAGTTGTCAAAACTAGGATTGAGAATTGGCAAACTGATTTGCACAGACAAGATCACTAGTAAAAAAATCATGAATTGGTTATGCAAGAATATTAGTAGAAGTGGACGTATCAAGGAAGCCAGTGACTAGTTTTGATGTAAAGATTCCTGGGGATGGCTGATATACACAAATGGTGATTTATGAAACATTTCCTAGCTACTGCTGCTATTGCAAATGTTTTGGTCACAATCTTTTTTACTGTAAATCCATTGAAAGAACAAACAGGAAGCAGTTAAAGGAGTCTATAAAAGTAGGGGGCATAAAAGATGCCAACTCCTTAGACAAAGGTGAAGTCACTGAGGATGGAGGCTGTAGGGATTAGGCTAAGCAGGGGATGGAGACCGAGGTGCTTGAACAAATTAGAGGACATTCGGGACCTAGTCGAGAAGCAAACCTAGATAAGGAGGGGGGACAACAAAGACAAAATGAAGGGAGCAAGGAAATTACTGTGAACAGTGAGGCAGAAAATGGAGCAAGGGGACAAAAGGCTACTCAAGCTCGAAGGGAGCCAAAAACAGTTATCGGTGGTGAATGGTAGAAGGTGCAAACTTATAGAAATGGTAGCAAAGGAAAGGTTATGATGACTTCTAACAGGAGAATGACTGAAAGAGATAATGTGCAAGCTCAGGCGAGTTTTGATAACGAAGAGGGGGGCGAGGGTATTGCGGAAGAAATCAAGAAGACAGGAGGGGAGAAGCCCTCCCAAATGAGAAAATGAAGATGGTGTGCTGGAATGGTTGAGGTCTAAACAAGGCCGTGAGACAACATAGTGTTGTCAATCTTATTAGACAACATGATGTAAACTTGCATGTTTCCTTGAAACTAAATTATCTACTGATGGTAAGAGTATAATGATGAAAAACAAACTCTTAGGATGGGATTTTTGTCACAATTTTGGTTATGTTGCAGGAGGAAGAATTTCTATTGTATGGAACTCTCTAGTTTATCAATGTCAGGTTTTGGAGCTGGGAGAACAATTTATCCACTGCAAAGTTCAATGCCAAACATTTCAACTTACTTTTATAGTGACTTTTGTGTATGGGTTGTACAGTGTGACAAAAAGAAGAGAATTATGGTAAAACTTGATAAGGTTGGTACAGATCCCTTGATGCCTTGGATAGTAATGGGAGATTTTAACTGCGTATGTGCCACTGGGGAAAGACTTGGATGTCAACCCCCTTGTGCATACCTACTAAAAGATTTACAAGATTTCCTAATGACTTTTGGCTTAGAAGATGTTCCATTTAGAGGGGAGTTCTTCACTTGGCACAAAAACTATCTATGGGCAAAATTGGATCAGGTACTCATCTATCAAACGTGGGGATCATTGGGCTTGAATTGTTCAGCTCATTTTTTAAATATGATGGTAGATTCGGATCATTGCCTTGTAATAGTGGACTTCAATCAACTAGAATTCTAAGGTAACAAGCTTTTCAAATTCTTCAATATATGGCTTAATCACCCTCTCTTTCAGGACATAGCTGCCAACAATTGGGAGATGGTAGTTGTAACAACCCACTAGTATATAACACATACACGTGCACCATTCGGTCATACGTGCACATGCTTGATAAAAATAACATGTTAACTATCTCACTTTCATTGTATCACATGGCATCGTAATTAAAATCACAAATCACACATTTGTTAAAATCCCGATTTTCCTCATTTTATATCATAATCATAATTACATTGAAGCTTTAAGTTCAACATCATCCATATATATACACTATCGTCCTATGAGCATAAACAGCTCAGTCTACACAGTAAGCTACAAACATAAAGAATGCATAAAAGTTATTAACAAACTATGTCTTCAATGCCCAGTTGACTGATCTTTGAACCATATCTAATCATCAAAATTTTACAAAATTTGCTTCTATGGAGTCTTAGAAGGTTGGTCGTCTCACTCTCAAACCTGAAATTGTCAACAGTGCAATTTTGATGAGTTTTATGAACTCAATAGAGTAACCATCCTCAATGGTTCACTCATGTTATAAAACACAATCAATCATAAACATATTGTCACATAGTTCATATCAACTTGATTAGCATCGAGTTCTACCACAAACGAATTGTATTTTAGTCAAACAATTTAATCAAACTATCACTTCATTACACTTGAATAAAACACGATCATTGGTTTAATACCATGAATTCAAACATATAACATTCTTATAGTTTTACAAGTCATTTAATGAATTCAAATCATATGTAAATGTTATATGTATGAGACTCATATTCATTTTTACATTATTGTGAATGTGTGTTTTTTTCAGTATTTCGTATCACCGGGCTCATTGATCATAGTGACCTTAGGCTCTAATCACATATGTTTGAGCTTTAAGCTATTTTCAGTAACAATCTCAGTCAGTAGCAACACTGGTCACAACTGCCTTTATATTATATGTATTGGAATGAAATGCACGCCATAATTCATTCAATACAATCAATCACTTTCATTTACATTATCTCAGTCAATACAGTCAGTCATAACATTGAATCACTTTTAGTTAAGAATCAATTAGGTAATCTCATTCTCATACAAGTAGCACTTCTAATGATATTCATATGCATCAAACGCCTTGGACAAGTATTGTCTGGAATTTAGTACACAATCAGTTTATATTCATCATATATCAAATTCAAATCAGTAACATCAGATCAAATTAAAGTGAGACTATCTTAGATTACTCATAATTGCTACCTTAAGCCTATTTCCTTGATGTTCTGGCAATATCACGATATGGTCGCGCTACTTGCTCTCCTATATACATTAACACAATTTCACATTACTGTACTGCTTATGGAATTGAGTAAACACATGCATAAATGCATCATGTATCATGCATGTACAATGAAAAATTCTTGGGTATATTTCTGTAACAAATTGATGTACTCCAATTGTGCCAAAATTTACACATTCATTCACTATTCTACCTTTTGCTGAAAGCATCCCATTCGGATCAACTTTGCATAATCAATAAGATCGAGAAAATTATGTATTTCTGTAACACTCTCTTCTAGAAAATTGTTCCTCTATATTTTAAGTTTATAATGACACCAAAATTATTCAATTTGGATCATTATTCTATGAGTTATGCTTATAATATCACTGACTGAGTACATTTGAAATTTTGGTTAGAACATAATCATGCATTCAAGTTGTACAACCCATATCTCTCAATTCCAATATTGAAAAATTACAAACTTTATACCAATTTAAAGATAAGAGAACAAGCTACAACTTTGCTGAAGACACCTTAGATTAATTCGACCTACATCAATATAGTTTATTCAATAATAACAGGACATGATTTCTATCCCTAGTAGTGCTACAGTTTAAGACAAGACTCAATTTCATACCAATTTTGAAAGTCTTATAAACATAATTAAAATTCTACTTCTTCAAAAAAGATGTAGAAATATATCTCAAGTTTAATTTGAATTAAGAATCAACTCATTTGTAAATCTACAAATCAAGATATAATCAAAATACCGAAACATGTTTAATGAAAATTCTCTAGTTCATAACATTCTGGCACAATTCCTCATTTTCATCCAACCAAACTTTTTCAAATCAATTCAGATGGCTCTAAATTTTTATGGAGAGGAAAATAAATGTCTTAGGAGTGTATTGGTTCAATTTTCAAGTCATTTAGAGGTCGGGAGACAAAATTATAACAAAATAAATGAAAGATGTTCAAAACAGTCTCTTTCTCTACAGTAACCCTGGTGCAATTCCTCTTCCCTTCTCTCTCTAAAATGCAGATTTTCTCCTTCTTCATTTTTCCAGATTTTCTCATTTCTATCTTATACAATTAACACATATGATACTTAAACCAACTCTTCTACTTCCATTTCAGCTCATCATAACTCAAACAAATCAAAAATCCAAGATTTAATATAAACATTAAAAATTTGTATATTCATTCACACAATTTCTAATTTCTGCATTTTCTCTATCTTACATTCATCTTATGCATTTTTCCACCTTCTTCTACGCTTTCATTTCACCAAAAACTTATAATTTTATCATTTCTATATCAGGACCTTACCCAATTCATTTTCCTTGTCTTTAAACTTGCTTCGTATCATCTCAAAAACACCCACACATATTCCCGCATATCAAAAGTGAACAAAAATAGAACATATATATTCATACATCAACTTTCATGAACTTCTACATTTTCATTCATCTGTTACATCTTTTTACAGTTAACTCCAAAATCACAAGCATCAAAAACAAAATATCATCCACGACTATCACCATTTATAACTTTCTCTCACTGCTGTGTTTTTTTAATGCTTAAGAACAATCCTAAACAGAACCTATATCATGCATGCATTCATTTACAAACCTTAAACCATTATCAAACAATCGTTTACGATAACCATAAAACTCAAAACATAACTTACTTGATTCAGCAAATTTTCCGGTGGTTATGAGTGGACCAAATACACAAAATGAACAATTTGACGTTCAGTGATGGACGATCAAGAATAGTGTTTTAGTGATGGGCACTTTTAGTGAAGCAATGAGAGAATGAGAGAAAGAGCTGCAGAAATGTTTTTGCTCGATACCTAACTACATGAGCTAATATCACATTGACACATGTCATCCATGCATGTGTGCTATTTGTCAAACATTTAAAGCTACCACATGTCACAATGTAATTGGTGCATTATTTCAATATTTTTCTTAGTCCAAAAATACTCCAAATTTTCTAAAATTCATCAAAAATTCCTAAATAATAATGACACTCTCCAAATAAAATTTCAATACATAAAAACCACAATTCATATTTTAATCGCATTTATAAATCAAATATACCCGAAAACGTCAATAAATGCACGTATAATTATTTTAATGTATCAAAAATAAATATTCACATGTGTGTGAATATACAATGATGCATGAGCATGCAATGTACTTATAATTTCTCATAGTATACTCAATTCACTACTTTGGAGTCTAGCCCCAAACATGAGAAATTATAGTAGAAGAGGGGATAGCACAATACATTTTGTGTATGAAGTTGAAGGCTCTAAAGCACCCCCTAAAATCTCTAAACACTGAAGCCTATGGTCACGTATCTAGCAAGGTTAAGAAGGCATAAGAGAATATCCAAATTGCATATAAGGCCTCTTTAAATAAGCCCGAAGATTTAGAACTGAAACACGAGGTTAATATCAAAAGGAAGCAAACGAGGTTTTTGTAAGATGCAGAGAGACAATTTTATCAACAAAAGGCTAAATGCAAGCATCTTATAGAGGCTGATAGAAGTATGAGATATTTTCATGCAGTGGCTAGGAACAGAGGTAGGCAGAACGCTATTTCTTATCTCATCAAGGAGCATTTAGTCAGAACTACAACACTGGAAGAAGTGCTAGATTGTGCTGTAAGCTTTTATAAAGGGCTCCTTGGTACTTCAACCCCTTGGAAAAGAATAGACATAAATGTGGTAAGAAATGGTGTAATGTTGGATATGGAAACACATGAAACATTGATTACACCGATTATGGATAATGAGATCAAGCGGGCTATGTTTGTTATAGTCAATGACAAAGCCCAGGGGCCAGATGGATATGCGTCTATTTTTTTAAGAAATTGTGGGATAGGATTGGACCAAATGTAATTGCAGCCGTGAAGGAATTCTTTGCCACTGGTCGAATGCTCAAACAGTTAAATCATACCATCATCACTCTCATCCCAAAGACGAAGTTAGCATCGAGAGTAACTGACTTTAGACCAATAGCTTGCTTGAATGTTGTGTATAAGGTGATCACAAAAATATTGATAGAGTGTATGGCTATGGTTGTGGGAAAAATTCTAGACTTAGCTCAAGCTGCATTTGTGTCAGGTAGGAGCTTGCTTGATAATATTTTTCTAGCGTAGGAACTTGTTCGGGGTTACACTAGAAAACACATCTCTCTACGGTGCATGATAAAAATTGATACCACAAAAGCTTATGACATAATTTCATGAAATTTTCTTAAAGATATTATGAGAGGGTTGGGATTCCCTAATAAGTTTGTGCGGTGGATTATGGAATGTGTAACAACCACATCATTCTCAATATCGGTCAATGACACACTATATGGAATATGCAAGGGTAGGAAAGGATTGAGACAGGGTGATCCCATATCACCTACACTTTTCTTGTTGTGTTTGGAATACCTATCAAGATTGCTAAAAGTAAGAATCGTCAATCCCCATTTTAACTTCCATCCAAAGTGTCAGCAACTAGGCATCACTCACTTTGCATTTGCGGATGATCTTATGCTACTCTCTAGAGGTGACTTCACCTCTATCCATATACTTGTGGATGTGTTGAGTGAATTGAAAGAGGTGGCAGGGTTGAGGTTAAAGTTTGCAAAATCCAGCATCTACTTAGCTGAGGTGTGTGGACGTGATAGGAGGACATTTTGCAAATGGCAGAGTTTCCTATGGGTGAATTTCTAGTTCGATATCTGGGTGTCCCTTTGGCACCTATGAAGGTATCGGTGGCCTAATTTTATGTACTACTGAATTCGTAGAGGCTTATATTAATGCATGGAATGGTAAGAATCACTCATATACAGGTAGGATTGAATTGATTAATTCAATCATTCAAGAAGTACTATCATTTTGGCTCCAAGTGTTTCCTATTCCAGCAACTATTCTGGAGAGGATAACCTCCATATGCAAACTTTTTTTATAGGGTGGTAAACAGTTTAGGGTAGCTTGGTATAATATTTGTGTAACAAGAGAGGAGGGTGGATTGGGACTGAAGAATTCAAATTATAGAATTCGACTTTGTTGTCTAAAGTATTATGGAATATACATACCAAAGCTAACTCTATGTGGGTGAGATGGATTCATGAAATTTACTTGAGGGGAGTATCAATATAGGATTGTGAACCTCACAATCGAGACTCACCTCTACTGAAGAGATTGACATTGATTCGAAACGCCTTGGTGGATAAGTTGGGGGGCCATAGTGAGGTGGTATGTGGGATGTAGAAACTATGTGTCAATGGAGTTTTATCTTCACAGAAAGTCCATGAGCTTATGCGAATCAAGTACACTAGATGACCATGAATGTCATTTATCTCGAAACAATACATTCTGCTAAAATACTCCTTCATTGCATGGCTTAGTCTTCAAAATAGACTGCCAACAAAAGATAACGTACGATTCTTGGAGATAGATCGAACATGCAGATTGTGTAATACTGAACTAGAAACTATTGACCATTTGTTCTTTAAATGTCCTTTTACAAGTGAAGTTTGAAATGTGATCTGGGGATGACTGAGATTGACACGAGCTATTACTACATTATCTAGAGCCATTAAGTGGATTTGGAAAGAATACATTGGAGCATGTCTAAGAAGCAAAGCCGCATGACTGGCATTCATGTGTACCATATATACGATATGGAAGACCAGGAATGCTATTAAGCTAGATTTAGCTATGAGCTTTGATGTAATTTCTAAAATAAAAACTGTGATGTATAAGAACTTTTATAGGTTGTACCCAATAGAACTAATTACCTTTTGATATTTTGGATGTATAATTGTTAAACTTTGGTCGGGTTATACGCGAAAGCATATGAAGGAATGACGGTAATAGTAGCACATGCAAGAAGCAGTCAAGCTGAAGACACCGGATTTTCATTTGTACACTGCAAAGTAACTGGAAAAGGCACTAGTGCAATGTTGGGCAGAGCATGGACAGAGATGCCAAAAGTGGTGTTTGCTTAAAATACTATGTCAAACGTTGTAGATCCTGCAGGATGGTCAAGTAACAACCACCCTGATAGAGAAGCGTATGTGTCAATTTCCTTTTCAGCTTAAAAATAAATCACTTAAAAATTAAACTATCTAATAAAGATAATCATAAACTCTATCGGATATTGCAGGAAGGTGTATTTTGCATAGTACAAGTCTTCGGGAGCAAGAGGCGGAGCTCCCACCAGAGCTCCGTTCACCAAGCAGCTTAGCGATGAAGAAGTGAAAATATTCATTAGTCTTGGCTTCATTGAGGGTTCCAAGTGGATGCTTCCTCCTCCCAAGGTGTAAATAGCTTATCTTAGGAGCCAAGTTTGTGCCTGCAGTACTGCTTCGTGCTAGAGCTGATGAAATTTTCTTTTTTGCCTTCTTTATATCTTGTATCTTGAATAAACCCACATAAACATGTCTAAGTATGTTATTGATGCGTATTGAATTTTCATCAATAACTGATTACCATATTCTTAAGCTTCTCTGGTTGATGTATTTTAAATTACACATAGTAGTAGTTTGTTTTAGGGTCCGGATCCTCTGTCCAAAATTTCTCTGTCCTATTCTATTCATTTAAATCTTAATCATTCATTTATTCGGGGCCTATACAGGTCCCACATAAATAGACACGTGACTCACATAAATAGATAGTTGAGATTCAATAGACAGGATAGGACAGAGTAATCTTGGACAGAGGATCCTAGCTCTTTGTTTTATACTTTTAGAAACTAAAGTGGAGGTTATGAAAGGCAGGGGTATTGAATTCCGTTTAACTTTCCATAATTGGCTTTTACTATAGAGATCAAACATACGGTAATGTGAAATACCACACAAAAATCTAATTATTATCATTTTGATATTTTTCATGGTTATTATGATTTATATTATTTAAATTATTTTACATATCAATAAAAATTAATAATATGCAAAAATGAGGGATTAATTTTAATTTTTAATTATTTTAATGCATTCATAGGTTATAAGTGATTGTACACCACGAGTTATGTACTCAGTAATTTCCTAAAAATAATTTAGATGATATTAAATATATTAATCATAAGTTTTGTTAAAATAACGAGAAGAGGGTGCTTGATTGATGAGTTTGAGAAGGAGGTAATAGGTAAGGAATGAAAAGTGAGTGGTTGGTTGTTGATTATCATTATAAGGGGGATAGTTTGATATCTTACTTTTGAGGAATCCTACATATCCTCTATTTAGTAGAGAAATGGCTCATTCCTTAATAGTGACTCTTTTTTTAAAAATATGTAAATATTAATTAATTAAATACAATTAATTAATTACATTATAATTAATTAAAATATAATTAATTAGTTACAATATAATTAATCAAAATATAATTCATTCTTTAACTAAAATATTGTAATTAATTAATTAATTAAAATATAATTAATAAAAATAATATAATTAATTAGCTACAATATAATTAATTAAAACATAATTCATTCATCAATTTAAATATTTTATTTATTTAATTAATTAAAATATAATTCATTAATTAATTAAAATATTGTAATTAACTAACTAATTAATTAAAATATAATTAATTTAAATAATATTATTATTATTTATTATAATATAATTAATTTAAATAGTATTATTTATTAATTAAAATATAACTAATTAAAATGTAATTATTCATTAATTAAAATATGTAATTAGTTAATTAACTAAAATATAATTAATTACAATATAATTAATTAAAATATTATTATTACTTAATTAATTAATTACAATATATTTATTTAAAATAAAATTCATTCATTAACTGAAATATTGTAATTGATTAACTAATTAAAATATAATTAATTAAAATACAATAAATTACAATATTATTAATTAAAATAGTATTATTTATTTATTAATTAAAATATAATTAATTAATTAGTTATAATGTAATTAATTAAAATATAATTTATTCATTAATTAAAATATTTTAATTAATAAATTACAATATAATTAATTAAAATATAGCTAATTAATTAATTAAAATATAATTAATTTTTATTTCTTAATATTTTTACAAACTAACTATTGTCAATAGTAATGGTAATGGTAATTATTCATTCTTCTTAACCAACTATCATAATTATGATGATAATATCCATTCTCATTTTTCACTATATTCATTCTTATTCCTATTACCATTCTGTCATGTAATCCAACCGCCCTCTTTTAAATTTTATAAATTTTTTATAAAAATTAATTTTATAAAATAAATCTCTAAATTAAATTTTAAAGTATTAGTATTAAATTAAAAAGTTAAGTACTTTTAAATTTTATCTCATTTTTCAATTTATGAGTTTAAAATAACATTTTTACTTACGGGAAATGTTATTTTCAAATGGTCAAATTACAAAAACATCCTTGTTTGACTTTAGACGTCTTATTTAATACGGCTTCGGACCAACAGAGCCCAATTTTCAACGGTCGGGTTTCAACGGAGCCCAATTTTCAGTTAATTAACCGATGAATTCCTCAAAAGTACGAAACTACCCTCTCTCTCTCTCTCTGGTGTGTCTCCCCCAATCGGCTGGTCGAATTATAATTAGCCCCAAGCCCAAGACTCAGAAACCCCAAATCTTTCCAACCAAAACAAAGTTGGAAAATCTTAGCTGAGCTGTGGGGAGAGAGAGCGAGAGAGAGGAAGGTTATGGATCAACATGAAGAACATGAGGTGTACGGCGGAGAAATCCCCGACGAGGGGGAGATGGATGCGGACGTACCTGAAGACGAGGAACAGACCGACACTAATTCCAAGGTTTGTTTCTGTCGCTCTTGCTTTAAACTTCGCTTTGTCGGAGTTTTGAGGTTGGTTCAGTAATTTGCTTTGTTTTTTCGTTTATTTAATGGATAGGAACTAGAGGAGATGAAGAAAAGACTGAAGGAGATCGAAGAAGAAGCTGGGGCTCTCCGGGAAATGCAGGCTAAGGTTGAGAAGGAGATGGGTGCTGTTCAAGGTATTACACAACGCACCAAGAAACTTTTCTTTACATGCTATGTATTTGTAGATTTGTTGATTGAGTTGTGGAGAAATGTATTGTGGTGATCTGAACATAGATAATATGGTGAAAGAAAAACCTTATCTTGCTAGCTTGAATTGAACTAATGAGTTTGGGTTTGACTTTTGCTGTTTTTCATGGAGACCCCTCGAGTACTTCTGCAACTCAGGCTGAAAAGGAGGAGGTGGATTCCCGCTCGATTTATGTTGGTAATGTGAGGGTTAACTACACTTCTCTTGCTTTAATTTATTCCTATTATTTTCTGTGTATAGTGACTTGGGGAACTATGCCTCTTTTGGGTCTTCAATTTTACTCTGTGAACATTTTGTCTTTTCGTTGATTTGCCATGGTTTTGTGTTCTCATTGACTGTGGCACCCTGAACATACTGGTATAAGAAGAATTCTGATTTATGTCCTTAACTTTAGGTGGATTATGCTTGTACCCCGGAAGAAGTGCAGCAGCATTTTCAATCCTGTGGAACAGTTAACAGAGTGACGATTTTGACTGACAAGTTTGGTCAACCAAAAGGGTTTGCTTATGTTGAATTTGTGGAAGTTGATGCTGTTCAAAATGCTCTATTGTTAAACGAGTCAGAGTTGCATGGCCGCCAGTTAAAGGTAGTTGATATGATTTTCTCCTGTAGTTACATTGTGAATTTTCTTGCATGCTTATGATGGGGAACTGTGTATTCTCAGGTTTCTGCAAAGCGAACTAATATTCCTGGAATGAAGCAGTATCGAGGAAGGCGTCCCAACCCTTATCTCGGGTTCAGACCTCGAAGGCCATTTGCACCTGCTCCATTCTTCCCCTCTTACGGGTATGGGTGAGCACTTACCCCTGCTTTTGTATCTCGTAACTGTTCTGATCTTTTCTTTATAGGACAGCCCATGGTAGTCAATTAGATTCATGTTGATCTTGGGGTATGAGATGCTGAAATGTGTTGTTCTTACTTGGAATGCTCTTATGAATTTCATTCTATGCAAGTGGATTTACATGTTTTTTCTTTGTTTCATAGGGCTTATCTATGTCATCTCTTTTTCAACAGTAGTATCTTTGACATGTAACTTTGTCAATATTTTAGATGCCAATTTCCCTCTCTGTATCATCCAAGTCAAGAGAAATACTATTTTGAATAATTTCGTTCTGAGTGTTCTGCATAATCACTTGCACTCTTTGATAGTAGCTAACATTTGCATTCTCATTTCCAGAAGAATTCCGAGGTTTAGACGGCCAATGCGCTACAGACCGTACTGATGATAGTATCTGTAAAGTAATGGCCACAATTCTAAATCCACTGGTTGATGCCTTGTGGTTATCATATTGATATTGTGGCAGTCTTACACGGATGGTAACATTATACCATCATTGAGATGGTAACATCAACCTGGTTCTTTCAAATTGGGATTAGACTAATTCTTGTTTACCACGAGCATTGCAACTATTATGTAGGAGATAGAGGGTGGCATGCATGCAGATCTTATGGGATTCATTTCTGTTTAGTCTTAAAATCACACGTTCTGGATCTATAATTATGTTTCTTAGTGAAATGGGGCATCTGTAGCAAACAAAACAATTGCTTTGGTAATTTAGAACTCGTTGTGTTCTTCTGATTAAATTCAACCCATTATTTTTACACCTATGGTCGTTTGATCATTGCGAGATTTGTGTTGTTTCTTGAGCAATTATTCTGCCAACTGCTCTTCTACGCTTCCAAAATGATTACTACTGCGTGAAGTTTTCTCTTAAAAATAGCTTTTCCTTTACCCTGAAGTCGCAATTTAACAGTCATTCTCAGACTGGTAGAGTTACTTCAAATTTTACTTATAGGAATAGGACAGATATTACTTAAAGTTAGATTAAAAATTTTGATCAATTATTTTTTTTGTTTGATTTATTTTAATAACTTTTGTTTTTAAAAATTGATTAATTAATTAGTTAATTTTTTATAAATTAATTAATTTTATTTGATAATTTTTAATTTAAATTTAAATTTTTTAATAGATAAAGATAATTTTTTAATCATATTTAAAATTTTTAAATTTTATTTATTTTTAACTATTTTTATAAATATCTAATTTATGCTGAATCTTTTAAACTATAAATTTTTTATTTTATCAGTTTAACTTTCAATATTATTTTTCTAATATCCAAATAAAGCGCGATTCCAAAAAAAAATCTCTTATTTAATAACAATTAAAATTTCTACTGTAATTGTTACAAAAATATAAAATTCACCAAGCAATTCAAATTTAAAATGCATGGAAAAATCCAATTTTTGGTGTTCAATCCTGCACTGAACAAAATTCGAGGGTTGTGACAGAGCAAGTTCATTCTTGGCAATGTTTCAGGTTTCAGCAAGCATTGCAATGAATCTCCCCAAGCTGACACAGAGTTCATTCTAAGATTGCATAATCATATCTTCTGTTGTTCTGTAACATATTAGTATATTTCTGCGCAGAACTGACTCTTTGCTTCATGGAACTTGTAGGAATTGGCACATAAGTTGACAGAGAGAGTTCATTCTAAGATTGCATGATCATCTTCTGCTGTTCTGTAACATATTAGTATATTTCTGCGCAGAACTGACTCTTTGCTTCATGGAACTTGTAGGAATTGGCACATAGGCAATAATTCATCATCTGGAATAATTACAGAAACAATCGAATGAAGCACATTTTACCAAAGACCTTTTTCTGGAGTCCGGATCCTCTGTCCATGATTACTCTATCCTATTATGTCCATTTGAATCTTAACCATTTATTTATGCGGACTTATACAGGACTCACATAAATAGACACGGGACTCATATAAATAAATGGCTGAGATTCAATGAACAGAATAGGACAGAATAATCTTGGATAGAAGATCCTGACTCCTTTTCCTGAACCAGTTGCTGCCCCTCCTACCTCTGTGCCGCCTCCACTTTCAGCACACATCATTTAATAGTCTGCTTAAGAATTCGTTCTTCAAACATCATAGAAGTAACGATGATTTGGAAGATCACAAGATCTAGTGTGCTCACCTTATAAAATTCAGGGAGATTGTGATGTATGTACACCTCGTTAACACATTGAATCTGCAGTCTGCTTAACAAATGACAATCTGCGCAGACAAAGCAAAACATAGAGCAAAATAGTTCAAATGTAACAGCATTAGAACTTGTAAAGGGGAAAAGGGCACTAAGTACAAATTCAATAAAACCTTGAAGAAGCTAAACACGCAAGTTTTTAAGAGGATACTTCATTCAACCCGTCAGTGACAACCTCCAGTGCATTATTGAGAAAAACCTCCTATTTACTAAATCAATCCGATACCTGTTTGTGTCCAAGCATTGTGTTGAGATGATACAATTCATCAACAAAAAGAGCTGTGAGAATATAAGCTCACTGTTTCTGAACCTGAAGCTTCTGCTGGAGCATAGTGGCTACTGAATCAATCTGATGCACCCGAATAGGGACAGTTCTTCACAAACCAAGATGAAACTATTTTCCTAACGCAACCTGTTTTGATCATCTTAGCACAGAACGTTTAGAGGAATGTCAGCATCCCCAACATAAAGACTAGTCACCGAAGATGACACCTTTCTCAACAACAGATACACTTCCTTCTTTACCTGAGTCGGGATATAAAGCGTAAATGCAAGAGATAATTAACCCATCTCAGAAAGCCTCCTCTTTCGGTTACTACAAGTCTACAAAGCTCAATCTTGTACGAACCATACATTAAACAAACTTAAAAGAAAGAAGAAGGACCTGGGATGTAAATGTGCAAAGCGTAGTTGCCTTAGACGTGTGGAAAGCTCCGAACTTGACTGAGTTGACCGGTTTCCAAGTGATCGACCAGACCTTTTCATTGTCAAAACGTCGAACTTCAAGTGAGCTCAGACGATAACACAAACACGTAGGAAACATAAGTCATATTAGAGTGGGAATGCTTTGCTAATTTGGGTATCGATGGAATTGGAGGGCGTAAAAAGTGACAGAGGAGGATGCGGTAGAGCAACGATTTTGGATTCTTCGGTCGTAGTTGAGTTGCACCCGGACGAGTCGTCATCGTAGAGGCCATTTGTAACATCCCACTCCCGACGGGAAGGGTAAGATAGTAATTTGGTCAGGGGTGAGAGTGATTAGGTCTGATTTGGCATTTTTATGCATACTGATATTTGTGAATAGTGGAATTGTTGCACATGAAAAATAACTGTACATGCATTCATGATATTTTTCGGTATTTGTGTCTAAATGGGATTTTATTTTGGAAAATGTGGTTTATGGGCTTGAAAATTTAATTGGAGTGGATTGTTGTGTGTTTTATATTTTCAGGAAATTTTAGGAATTTTTCTGGACTTTTCCAGAGAAAATTCCCGAACCGAAAAAATCGCTAAGCGGCGAACCGGTTGATTTTCGGTAGTGAAAATTTCTGCCCAATGGCACTGGAATATTGGATAAATAATTTTGGGATTG
>JANIJH010000007.1:55307349-55320182 GCA_024520975.1 Erythroxylum areolatum
AGTCGGGATCAGTTCGTGTCTGCATTAGTGTCTGATAGAAATGTATTTTCTGAATTTTTGTATTAATCACGATTAGGTCAAGTTGTAAGGTTAACAAACTGAATGAAATTGTAATTACAAAAGGGCCCCCGTGGTTATTGAACTTACTGATGATTATTTATGTAAATTGTTTTCCACATAATATATAAAGTATGTGAACGTTTCAAAAAAAAATTATACTGAGTTTTGACTGAGTGATGTAGCACGCCACCCTCACAGGACACGGACATAGATATCACTATCGATGTCAGGTTCGGGTCATGCGGGAGTGGGGTGTTACAGCAATGCCCTGTGCAATTGCACTGTATCCTGCACCAAACATTTCAACTAACTCGTTCCAAGCCTTACTAGTTGTTTCAAGACCTGTGATATAAGGAAAAACTTCTTCTATCAAGGATGATAAAATCCAAGTGAGGAGTAACTGATCTTGCTAAAACCATTGAATGTATTCAGGATTTGGTTCAAGAGTTTTTAAGGTGTTGGATTGGATCAAAGGTTTGGATGCAGGTGCTCCATCAATGTGGTTGGATAGATTATAGCAATTGATTATAGGCTTGAATTGTGTTTTCCAAGCTAGATAACTTTTCGGTTTCAATTTCATCGAAAAAGAAAGTTGAGCATGTGGAAGTGTTGTTGCAATAGATAGACTAGAATTGTTCAAAGCTCCAGTCGTGTTTGAAGATGCTGAACTAGAAGATGATGAGTCTATATTGGGCTCTGATACCATATAAGATTTGAAGATTAGTTGGAGGATAAAAAAACTCAAATTTAATTGATTATAGAGAATGTTTATATATACAATTGTATATCAATACGTTAGCTCAAATCTTGTTTTTGAAATCTTGTCTGTCCTTTTTACATTCATGAGTTTTAGCGCATATGTTTGACTTTGATGCAATCCCTGAAATTGTGCTAGCTTGATAGGTGTGATTTGCACATTTGGAGGCTATGATCATAAGCTTATCGCCTGCTTGCATTGGTCTGGTGGTTATGTGTTTATTGGTGAGCGCCGCTGCTGACGCGGGCCTGGTGATGCCTTGCTGGGCTTGGCCTGGTGAGTTAGGCCCTGGTCCTACAGCTAGTCCAGCCCAATCGCTACCCTGCTGATGCTGCTGGTCTTGGTGGTCTTGGCCTGAAGCTCCTAAGCCCTGCAGTGAGGACTGCTGCTAACAGGTGTACACACAGCTTCAACTCTATTGAGTAGAGACTGCAGAAGGAAAAAGGTTATGGAACGATTCCGGTGCAAATCGAAATCATAACGCCAGCAGCAAGGGGGAATCTTAGAGAATTCTTGCTCACAAGCTGTTATCGCTGACATGTCAAATCTATTGAAAGGAGTAGCACTGGTAAGCGTTTATCTACCTAAGATTGTTGATTAGTTTTTCAGCTAAAAGATTTTGATTTTTGCTTTTCTTTAATCACAAGAAATTTTGCATAACTACAAACCTCATTAACGCCTCCGGTGATTTTCATCGTTTCGTTATCCACGTACAGAACATGGCATTTGGTGAAATATTTTATTTTTACGATCAAAATTTTAATTAAAAAAATTAATTACAATTAAATTAATTATGATGTTGTATTATAATCTTTTTTAAAATAATTTAAATATTAGTTTATATTTTTTAAAAATGGCTTAAATTTTTCAAAGAAACAAGTTAACACCAAATTAGTTTACTTAAAAATACAAATTATTTTTTAATTTAAAATATATTTTAAAATTTTAAATGAATTTCAAAATCTACGAAATTAGAAATAAATTTTGCTCTAATACTTAAAATATAAACAAATAGATATTAATTTTTATATAAAATTTTAATTATATGTTAGAATATAATAATTTTATTGATAATTTATTAAGAAGTAAAAATAATAATATTTATTTATTTAGTTATTTTTAAGTTTGATCTAACATATTGACATTAACAATAAGGTGTATTTTTATTTTTATATGAAAAATGGAAAATTGAAAACAAGAAACGAAGATTAAAAACCTCAACTAATCAAATGTCTTAATAAACTTTGTATTTTGTATTTTGACTTTTTTGTTTCCATAAACACTATAAAAATTAAATTTTGCTTTATGTAAAATTTTATTTTTTATTTTTCAAATAAAAATAAAAACTTATTGTATTGTTACATATTAGATAAAATTTGACAGTATATTTTATATAAATAAATAGATTAAATAAATTTTGATGAAATATTATTTTATACATTTGAATATTTTAGATTTAAATTATTTTAAAAATTATTAAAATTTTATAATTAATATTTATGAAAAACTGTAACTCTGTAAGAGAATAAAATCAGAAAATAAAATTTAAAAAAAAGAGAGAGAGAATTCGTTCCAAAGTGGTCAAATTGGGCTTTTGCTTCGTTTTCTATTTAAGAATTGATAAGATGAAGAGGTTGCTCAGAAGAAGACGAAAAGGCTCGTGTTTCTTTCACATCAGTTTAGTTTAACGAAGGTGGCTTACCTTCCCGATCCAGAATGCATGAGATTAGCTGTTTTCTTGTGATCTTTAATTGTAGTTGGCAGAAAAAAATACCAAATTTAAACAATTTATTTTAACTTAATTTGCAGAAAAAACAACCATACCCATTCATGGCCAAACCGCGTCAACCTCACATACAAGCTGCCATTCGTCTCCTTAGATATCTGAAACTTGTTCCATCACAAGGTCTTTTTCTTTCCAACCAATTCGAACATACACTTAAAGGCATTCTACGATTCAGATTGGGCTGCCTATGTCGACACTCGACGATCCATCACCGGATTTTCTATCTTTTTAGAAAATTCTTTGATCTCCTGTAAAACAAAAAAGCAGTCCACAGTTTCCAGATCCCCTGTCAAATCTGAGTACCGAGCCATGGCTGCCGTTACAACTGAGCTTGTTTAGTTATTTCAACAACTTACTGATCTCGGGATTTCTCATCCTAAGCCAGCCCTGTTATTTTCAGAAAGGCAATCAGCTCTTCAAATCACTACTAACCTTGTCTTTCACCAAAGAATGAAACATATCGAGATATCATTCGACGGAGGGTGCCATTAAAACCTTTTATGTTAAATTTGAAGATCAGCTCGCCTGACATGTTTACCAAAGCTCTTGGAACAAAAACGTTTTCATCTTCTACTGTCCAAGATAGGAGTGCTGAACATCCACACTCCATCTTGAGGGGGCTATCAAGAAAAGTTTTTATTTATATGTGTATTTTCGTAAATATAAATATGACCCATTTTTTTAGAAGATTCCTTCTGTTCCCAACAAACCTACATTTCCTTTCGGTCATCATTTCTTTTCTGTGATCAAGTTTGTTATAGTTTTCTGTACCTTTCCCTTTTTCCAGTATATATATTAATCAACTCAATAAGAAGGTATGCAGAACCATTTCTCTTATTTCGTCCCTCTGTTTTTATACAATATAAGGCCTATTTCTTTTGGTTATTTGAACATACATTGAGGACATCACTTAAGGATATAAACGGTAAGGACTTATTTTATATAATTAAAGTTGGAATGAGGAAGTGGTAACTCACCGGGTGTTCTGCATCCAAACTTTCCACTATTTACATGAAAAAATACATTTTGCTCATGATACAGCAAAACAAGCATCTAATCAAAAGGGTCTATGCGTGGGTCGTGTTCGCTTGCCATTGCCATTCCAGTGCAAAGGCATGTAGGGCACATGACCTGCCATACATTAGAATTGTAGAAAGAGAGAAACTTCGAAAGGATATTTCCAAATATTAGCAAAACAATACCACAAATGTTTAAGGTTTAGCCAAAAAGATGACTATATCCATTAACAAATGCGGAGTATAGAAGGATGATTCCTCCCTACTCAAAACTGTTCACAAGATTATTGACGATAGCCATCACATTTTCATACAAGACGGTCACAGTGACTAGTCACAAGATTTTGAAAATTTTTTAATTTTCTGAAAGGTCCACCATTTTTCTAAATGACTACTGGACAAGATTACACAAAGCTAAGAAATTTTTAAGATGACAAACTGCAATGCCAGTAAGATGATAGCAAAATAATGATAGAATCATAAAATGAATGAAAAACAACTAATCAAGGCATTCCACAACAAATATGAGATGCAGAGGCAGAATATAGAATATACTAAAGCAATACAACAAAACATTCAAAGTCTAACCTTTCCAGATCCAGAACAATTTGAACATCTTTCAGTCTTGGGTGCAGACAAAGGCTGATCTCCACCATTGACTGTTGAAACTGGTTCAACGAGTACAAGAGCTCCTGTGCCTGAGCAACGTGCACAAGCAAGATACCCTACATTTGCAAGAAATAAGAAGAAGATGCATATATTTTGTTATTGCAAGTTCGGTCTGCATTACCAAAAGTGAAACAAATTGGTCAAGCAAGATAAAATCCTAAATTAAGAAAACAAAATCACCAAAGAACAAATTGATAGAGGGAAAAGTCTAAACTTATATGTATAATGGAAAAAAAAAAGTTTTACAACCAAAAGGAAAAAGGATGACAATTTGCAAGTATAACAGCATTGAAATTTTAGGCAGACTACAACATTTCCTTTCTCATCCAACCAAAATGGGCACCAAAGAGACATGGATTGATTAGAAAGTATGCCCAGAACAGTTTTTCAAAGAGTAGAAACTCCACCACTTTTGTGGATAGCCTCATGGGCTGAAATGGCATACAGAAACGACTCAAGGACTGGGGCATAAGACTTCAATTTGGAGTTACTACTCCTGATTAAATCGAATACAGATAAAGAATGCAACATACCAGTTCCAACACAATATTTGCATCTTTTAAGTTCTTGCTGTTTTACATTGTTAATCTCAACCACCATCAAAGCTGAGATCACTCCAACTGCGCCTCCAGAGAATGATGCCACGATGGGATCAACGTCACTGCAGGTTGTGAAAAGATAAAGAGCAATCTGTCAACTGATTTTCAAGATAACTATGTGCAATGCATCATACAGAAACGAAATCAAAGGCAACAACATTGTAAGCTAGTCAAACATAAAACCCTCGGAGACGAGAGGGAATCATGTGCCACACCTCAACTGCATGGGCAGATGCATACTGCGAATAAAATCTTCATATGAAGTGCCCCCTAATCCTAGCTTCAGCTCCAGCTGAAACAATAATAAATAAAAAGGTCAATCAAATAGGTAAAGAAGAAGCTCAAGGATTAAACATTAACTACTTGAAAACTCATTCTTGAATCAATCATTACCATTCACAGCCTTATATGGTGATAGCAGTGGTCAGTAAGTTA
This sequence comes from Erythroxylum areolatum, assembly GCA_024520975.1. Lineage (NCBI taxonomy): Eukaryota > Viridiplantae > Streptophyta > Magnoliopsida > Malpighiales > Erythroxylaceae > Erythroxylum > Erythroxylum areolatum. The sequence continues at coordinate 55,312,672 of JANIJH010000007.1, forward strand.
GTTACAATTCTGATGTGTAGAGTGAACTAAACCGTCCCAAAACTAAAGATATCTCTACTCAAATTTTGCATTTCATATACACTTGAAGTGTATTGAAGTAAGCTCGACATCTTACTAACTGAAACATATTAATGCATATCAAATCTGTCAAATCGCAACAACATAAACCTTTTACAAACTTACAGCTGGCGCAAGAAGGCCACCAAAAATGATGATTCCAGCTATAAGTGAAAAACAAGTAGCATAATACACCTTCAGATTTGCCGCACTCTGCACAAAACAAATAGTATATTCACAATGTAATAGACAACGTTAAAACTAAATTAGTCCTAAAGATATGACCATATGAAAATAGAGATAATAACAAAAAACCTAACCAGAGGAGGCAAAAAAGGAATAAACGATGGGAAGTTTGGAAGCTCATTCTCTTCTTTTTCTTTTAACATTCCGAGTTCAGCACTTTTGATCCTCTGTTGTATTCTTAGCCTACGAACCTACAAATTTCCAGATATAAAAAGTATCAACAAATTCACATTAAAGAGTTAAAGAAAGCATATCAGAAAACATCAAAACTTGAACAGAGCAAAACAATTCATCAAAGATAAATGCTCTTCAGGTTATCTTGAAATCACTCTTGAGCATTCAAATACATCTCACAGAAAACTGCGTACTGATCATCGTTTCCGAAATAGTGAATCAACTACGTAGGGACGAGTATTTACGTACATATATAGAATAAAACAAATATAAATCAGCACAAATTTTACGATGCAAACAAAGAAACGTTATGTGAACTCTGATATCTATTCTCTTCAGTTGATCGTTAAATCAGTCTAAAGCATTAGCCTATTTGATCGTAAACTGCCTGCTGATCTCAAGTAATCATGCGGAAAAAATAAAACAAAATAAGTTGCGAGGTTTCTATTGAAGCTCTCACCTCCTCCATGTGCAAGAAAATTTTGTTACGACGACTTCGAATATTGTCTTGAATCTCTTCGAGCTCCATTTTGGCAAAGTCTTGCACCGTTTCGGGGCCTTCTATGATGCAAAATCTATCATCAAAAGAATACCACATCAACCCTCTAATCAACTGATTCACATCTCACAACATCAGTCTATCACCTATTACTGAAAATTTCGCATAAAACTGAACTCTATAAACAGAAAGACAGAGGAAACGAGGAACTCACCCGGCGCTGGAGGTTCTCTCAGAAGAATCAGAATCAACAGACGATCCGAACGAAGAAGAATCAGCCTCCGGCGACATCGATCGCCATCGCGACTTCGATTTCCGGTTTAAACTTACAAATCTGCTGGTAAAGAGACAAGAATTGTACGGCCGAAAAGGAATCGTCGGGAAAGAAATCGCCAAAACTCTACTCAAACAAGCCATCTTTCATTTAGTAACTGCTCAGAGACCTCTCTCTCTCTCTCTCTCTTTAAGATCTCTCTGTTGCTGGTTCTGTTCGGAAGTGAAAGTGGAGCGACGACAAGAAGAGCAATTAAGTTGGATGGTAATATATTAAGACGGTTTACCACGTGGCATGAACGCGTTGGTTAATGGATAGTGGCGATGTTTTGAAAAAAGACAGGAAACGGCATTTCGAGTGGAGCTTGTTTGGTGAGATTACATCCAAAGAATGTCAAGTGTCTTTCCCTCTCCGGCTTGACGTATCACCGCTTGAACTTTTTATTTCTTTTAGTCAATGTTTTAAAAACTTAAAAGATACACTCCTACGATAAAAGTGCAAAGTATCGTGTTAAATTATTATAAAATTAGTTAAATATTAAATAAATTTTAAGATAAATTTTAAGATAAATTTTAAAATATAAATAATTTTTTTGTAATTTTTTAAAAATTTTAATTTTAATTAAAAATATATTATTAAGTAAAAATTTAATAAAAATTGACTGATTAATAAATAAATTGATCAATTTTTGACAACAAAAATTATTAAAATAAATCGAGTCAAAAAGTTACAGATCGAACCAAAAAATTGAACTATTCAAAATTTTTACAATTGAACAGATTAAATCAATTAATTTTTAATCATTATTTTAAATTTTATTTTAAGTTATGATTCCTGTTCAATCTTTAGGAATAATAAAATAAATATTAAAAATAAGTGGAAATCTATTAATAACATTTTTAAATGAATTAATTAGGAGTTAATGACTTATGATTATATGATAATTCTCAATTTAATTAATTAGTAATAGATTATAATTCAACCAATATATATAAGTTAAAGGGTCTAAAAAATTTTGGGGATTAAAAAATAATATTTTAGTATTGACAAAAAAAAATAGATTGAATTTAAGATTAAACGATTAATTAATAATTTACATAAATTAAAATTTAAATATTTGAATTTAATAGAATTTAAATTTGAATTCTTATTTTAATCTTGATTTATTATAATAAAATAAATTGATATAATTTAAAATTAGCCAATTAATGTATATTTGAAAAAAATAAATAGAATTCGGATTCTAAACCCTTAAAAACGATATTAGATATTCTAAATTGGGCTCAGCTAAGACTTTGGGCCTATAAAACTGTGGATTTTGGATACAGAGCCCACTGAAGTAACCCTAATCGAGCTCTTGACGCCCTATAAATTGGAAGCCAACTTATGCTTAAGTTCTTAGCCCCGAGTTCTCTCGTGTGGCAGCTAAAGTTTGAGCCTTTTTCTATGGTGTTTCTTCAGTTTTGAGAGGTTTTTGTAAAGTTGAGATCGCATTGATGATTCAGTGAAGTTCAAGCTCAACAGACCGGAACGCAGGGTTCTCTTTTCTTGAGGAGAATTTTGCGTGTCGATATTCGCTGAACTGAGTGATCTTTAGGCCTTTCTTTCTTTATCAAGTTTAGATTTGTTTGTTTGGGTTCTTGGAAAAATTAACCTTTTTTTTTAGTCTGTTACTATGAATTGAGATTACGATGAGGATCCACAGCTCCCTCTTCTGATTTCAAGTTGAGGAAATCAGCTGGCAGAATCGAACCTATGTCTTTATGGCCACCACTGAGTAATCTCATTTTATATACTATATTTGAATTGATTACAAACATTCAGCTTCTTTTATGTATAAATTTTGATGGGTACTGTGAATTTGTTGGTTTCTTTTCAAAAGTTATTCAAGATGAGGATGAAGTATTAATATCATAATCCAACACTTGATCTGAGATGGTCTTATGCCAAGTGATGTTCAATAACAGCTTCTGAATCTAAATTTGTAGTCATTTTACGTTTGCATTTGAACTTAAGTTTTTAATACATTACTAGATTCAGTACTAGTGCCCTGATACCTATTTGTTCCTGTTAATGTCATCAACGGATGAATCTTAGAAAATCTTAGGACACCTCCTACATAGCTTTCCCACAGCTATGGATGAGAATAAATATTCCATTCCGATGATGATGTTGATGACAAATGCTTATTTTCAAATGCGTACACGTCAAACAACAGATTCTTGGAGTTGGTTTTCAAGTTATCTTGCATTCTTATAAACTCTCCGAATACAAAACTTTGTTTTGCTGTGGATTTTGCATAGTGAAGTGTTTGCATTGATGTGTTTGTTTTGTAATTGTACGTCACTTGACATCTCTTATGCCAAGTGATGTCAATTACATCTTCTGAATCTAAATCGGTAGTCTCTTTACGTGTGCATCTGAATCTTAAAGTTTTGGAAGACATTACAAGAATCAGTACTAGTGCCGTGGATCCTACTTTGTTCTTGTTTATGTCATCAAGGGATGAAACTTGGAAAATCTTAGGACACCTTCCTACATAGCTTTTCCACAGCTATGGATGAGAAGAAATATTCCATTCTGATGATGATTGATGACAAATGCTTATTTTGAAATGCGTGCAAGTTAAACAACAGATTCTTGGAGTTAGTTTTCACGTTCTCATGCATTCTCATAAACTCTCCTGAGTGCAAAACTTTGTTTTGCTTTGAATTTTGCATAGTGAAGTGTTTGTATTGATAAGTGTTTTTTTGTTGTGATGGATCGCTATGACGACCTCTAAATTTCAAGCTCAACAGACCGGATTACAGGCTTCTAGATATGAGAAGTTTGTATGTCGAGTATCCCGCTGAACTGAGCGATCTTTTACTTAATTTTTTATTATTCTTTTTTGGGAAACAATTAGGATAAGATCTGCTGAATTATTTACCTAGTTCTAACTCTGTGCTAGCATATCTAATCAATATGTTGGCACAGAGTTAGAATCGGGTAAGTGGCACAGATGACACATCTTCCGGATGACTCGCCCTGAATATCACTTGTCGAAGCAAGTGCCTAAAAAATGCCACAGGTGTGCACAGACCCCTATCTGTTGCATAAGATGTATTTGGTTTTCCATGGTGGATCCATTTGCTCCTGTTAGCAAAAAGGTGTTGACATGTTATTGAAGTATTATAAGTAATGTTGGAACAACCTATTAAACCCCTGCATCACACTTGCACGTTAGTCAGCAATATAATGTTGCATTAGCTTTAACTTTAAGATCACCTATTTTTAATGTTTTGACACATTCTTGTCGTTAAATGTTTTGATTGATTTGGGTGCACTTGTCTTTTTCATTTTTTATATACAGTTTGTTGTATTGGACCATATGAGTCAACAAGAGTGTAAACTTGTTTTAGTCAATAAGAGTTACAGATAAAGTTGTAAAGATGAAATCCTAGTGCTTAAAGGAAAAAATTTACGTCTTTTACTGATGGAATTCTTAATAGTTATGTTAATTGAAAGATTATAGAAGCTTTTTAAAGGAAATTGAACATTGTTGTAAGTAATTAAAGTGAAAAAATTTTTAAGTTCAAATGTCAGAAGTGACGAGTTTTGATTGATGCTACTCTCATGATTGGTGCTTCTATTTTCTTGTTAATATATTTGTAAGATCGAAGTTAGAAGATTTTATATAATAAATATAAAAATAATATTGATTTAATTATAATTGTCATTGGATTAATCTTCCTTGATTATAATTGATTTTGATAGTGTATTTTCATGTAGGCGTAATTGCTAATATCTAGAATTTGCATCTATTGTGGTAAATCATTTATGTCTTTTTAATTTATTCTCAAGTCATTTAGTTTCGTCTTATCTTTAACTCAAGTTTTGGGTAGCAAAGTGGTATATAAGCTCAGGTATAGGCTTGAGGCATAGTCCTACCTGGATTTGCTCATTGTGATCCCAAAGCTGTTTGCTTTTGGAGGCTGATGTATGTTTTTGAGAAAAATGAAAGCTACTATGTAGAAATGAGGGTGGTGTAAAGTGTGGAGGTTGTAGGTGTGAAGTGTTTAAATTGAAATTATTGTGTTTTTATGACTGAAATGAAATTTGTGTGCATGGAGGTTGCTGGAATTGCAGGAGAATAGAGCTCTTTTTATCTTCAAATGAAGGCTGTTTTTGGAGTGGAGAATGAGCTGTGCATGGGTTGAAATAATTAAAAGGTGGAGGTTGATGTTGATCTTTGGTTGGTTGGAATAAATTTTTCAAGGTTAAATTTGACAGTGCATAAAAATTAAATGTTAACGATTTAAGAGTCAATTTTATCACTATTTTTGTCTTTAAGTTAGTTTTAATATGAGATTTGAATTATGGAATTTTGTCATTTGAGTTAAAAATTATGATCAAAATATTGTCGAAAGGTCATTGTAGCGATTCAAAATTTGACGCAAATTTTGAGAACTTATTTCTTCTAAATTTTTATATTTAAATTCTTGACTTAAATTTTTATATTTAAATTTTGTTGAGCTAGAGTTTAGGAAAAATAAAATTTTGAAAAGTGTGTTAGATTTTGAATTGCTAGAATGGCCTTTCAACGATATTTTAATCATAACTTTTGACTTTAGTAGAATTTCATTATTCAAGTCTTATATTAAAGCTAACTAAGAGATGAAGATATTGATAAAAATTTAGCTCTTAAATCCTCATTGTTTAGTTTTTATGCATTGTTGAATTTGACCTTGAAAAAAGGATCAGCATTAAACCTCACATTTTAATTATTTTAACTTATGCACAATTCATTTTTCACTTCAAAAATATCACAAGAAGATAAAAAGGGCATCTATTTTTCTGCAATTACGCTTCGATAATCGATACACACATAGATTCCATTCCACTCACAAAAGCACAATCGATACACACATAGATTCCATTCCACTCACAAAAGCACGATAGTCCAACTTAAACACGTCACGCTTATAGCTCTCACACCTACACCACCCTCATTTTTACGTAACATCTTCCAAATTTTACAAAAATATGCATCAGCTTTGAAAAAACAGAACAGAACGCTTCCATTCACTCCAAAAACTTGACTGTCGCAGCCAACATTAAATCACAAACCTTCCACACCTTCACAACAACAACTAGCCTTCACATCGTCATTCACTCATAGACAGCAACACTTTTATTCACGCCACTCACATACAAATAGTACCTCCATTAGGCATCTCTTTAGTAGCTACTTTAAGCACAATGTATTTTTACTCACGCCACTCACATATAAATAGTACCTCCATTAGGCATCTCTTTAGTAGCTACTTCAAGCATAACGTAGTTAGCTTAACAAAAAGACATCCACTATTTTCCTTCCATGCACAGACAACCAATTACTTGAAGCCTCCATTTTTCATTTCACGTACACCAGGCCACTCACCAACTGCCACACATCCACGCCACTTACAAGCCTTCTCCAGCCTCCAATCTCACACAAGCCTCATTTTTCACCCGCATTCACATAATTAACAACACCGTAGCCTTCATCACTACATCAATCAACAGCCAGCTCTTCTTTTCATTCATGTAAGAAAATAGCTTCAAGCTACCCCTACCCACTAGCCATTCACGCAATTCCATCAACGCAATTTTCATCCATTAGAAGCAAAGACAACGTTGCTTCTACTTCAGTAGAATCTCCACCAACGTAACAGCCTCTATTCATCGTCAAGGAAGCAACCACGCAAAGGAGATTGGAAAGCGTTGTTCTACATTTATAACTGATTCTTTATGAAGTTGTCGAGCGTTTATATTTTTAAATTGCTTGGTTTGATAATTTGTGGCTAGAACTCTTAATTTCTCTTAGGGATGTGATATGTTGTTGATGCTTTAATATTGATTTTTGCTGAATCCATGACTCAATATTCATATACTTATTGATTTTTCCTTGGGTTTTTTTCCTTTGGATTATTAGAAATTGCTTTGGTATAAATTTGTCATTAAAAAAAGGGCATTTTTGTTAGAAGATTAAAGGAAATTTCGACTAGAATTTTCTGGTGAGTTGGAAGACCTAAGAAATTTAGAAGGTGAAAATTGAAGGTTTGAGACTTAAGAAACTCTAGGAAGAACTTAAGTAAAAGATTATTAAGTGAACTCTAGAGTTGATAGATTAATTCATCCTTAAGAAAAGAGGATTAATTACTCTTAAAATTCACCTACAAGGTTAAGATATTTCATTTGTGAAAAATAGTTGATTTAATATTAAGGTCGACAAAAATA
>JANIJH010000007.1:55320282-55334220 GCA_024520975.1 Erythroxylum areolatum
TCTTAAAATTCACCTACAAGGTTAAGATATTTCATTTGTGAAAAATAGTTGATTTAATATTAAGGTCGACAAAAATATCATTCCTTAAGAGAAAGTCATTCCCTATTGACATAAATAAATTTTATTAGTCAATTGTTGCACTCTTTTCTTAATTAGTTACTGCATAGATTTGTCATATTCATAGTTATTTTGGTTTCATTAAATTGTGTAATTGTTTAAAAATTTCCTTGAGTTTTTAATAATTCGTTACATTGTTTTAATTTTTCAAAATTTCATCCAACCCGATTTCAAACACTGTTAACTAGCATACATTTAAATTTTCTCATAATCTCTATAGATATTACTCGATTCTTACCGATTTATTATTTACTTCGATAACCGTGCACTTGCAATTTACGAACAAGTTTTTTAGGGAGACTAAGGGCGCTGCTAGTAGATGTATGGTGGACTTAAGTAATTTGATTCTATCCTACCTTTAACTTGAGTTTTGGGTAGCAAAGCGGTGCCTCGTTTCTTTGCAAATCTATCTTTGTAGGTTTTGATAGCTTGGATAAATTATTAATATACGTTAATCAATGGATACCAAAACTAGATTACAAATTATTAGATATTTATATTAAGTCAATGATCTTAAAACTAATAACATTAGAAGAACAAATACATTTTACCAATATTTAAAAAGTTAGATTACAAATTAGACCAATAAGAATACAAGTTTAAAATTTTTGTTTTTATTAAAATATCTTAAAATCGCTATATAATAAATTTTAAATAAATTTTAAAAATTAAATTATAATTGTAGAAGTAGATTATCCTTGACAGTTAAAAAGATTATATTTTAATTAAAGAAAAGATTGTCAATAAAAACTAACTGATTTATTATAGTTTATAAAAACTAATTAACTCTCCAAAATTATTCAGTTAATTAATAAATTGATCAATTTTTAATCCTGTAGATACTTCTTTTAAAGTGGGCATTAAACGGTTTAAATTTGAAAATGCTTAGTTAAAAGACTCTCATTTTCTTTTTGTGGTTGAAAATGTCTAGAGTCAAAATAGGGGGATTTCGTTAAAGGAAAAAATGAGAATTTGTTGTGAAACTTTAGCAATCTAGGGTAAGGAAATTACAGGGAATTTTAAGGAAAGGTTTAATCAATTAAAGGTTGATATGAGACGGGCTCATCAACGAGAGGGTGGATTGTCTAATGCTGACTTCCGTCTATTTCAAGAACATTATCATGATACACTTCGTCAGCAGGAAATTTTTTGGAGACAAAGGTCTAAAATATTGTGACTTCAAGATGGTGATTCCAATTCTAAACTCTTTCATGTTGTTACTTTTTGGAAGCTCAAGCTATCAAGGATATTTTGCACATTTATGGATTGGATTCAGGCCAGCTTGTAAATTTTAATAAGTCTTCTATTAGATTCAGTTCCAACACTTCGAACCATCAGAGAAATATTATTTCTTCTTGTCTTTCTGTTGATTTTGGATCCATGGAAGCTTCTTACTTAAGTTTACTTTTTTTTAATTAGGAGAGATAAGAAGGAAACTTTCTCTTTTATTGAGAAAAAGCTGTGGATGCGACTGCAAGGATGGAACATGACTTTTCTTTCTCGGACTGGAAAATTTATTTTACTAAAATCTATTGCTCACTCTCTTCCTAATTATGCTATGACTGTTTTTAGAAAATGCTTAATTCCTTTTGGTGGGGTACGAATGTAAGACAAAAACAAGGAATTCATTGGATGACGTGGGATAAGATGTGCTGGCCGAAACACCTAGGAGGCATGGGTTTCAGGACATTTCATGATTTCAATATGGCTTTGCTTAGGAACAGTGTTGGAGGTTGCTTGCTGATAATTGCTCGTTGGTGCAGAGTTTTTAAGGCTCGCTACTATCCTTGTTCTAAAAGGTTGATCCCCAACCCCAAGGGCCCCCAGTCGCAGGCCCGACCACCGCTGGAGGATTGAATCACGGTATGATCTTGGTCAGCCCCCTAACAGAGCGGTCCACTGCCTCCCGTTACCAGGAGTCGAACCTAGGACCTTGTTCCAATTGACCCTGTTAGTTGGCCAACCAACCTACCCGTGCGGGCTAGCTCGCTACTATCCTCGAAGCACTTTGTGAGATGCTAAAAAGGGTACTAATCATAGTTTCACTTGGAGCAGTATTTTCTTAAGAATTGATTTTGTTAAAAAAGGATGCAGGAAACGTGTTGGCAATGGCAGCATTATTAGAGTTTGTTCTGACCCTTGGTTGCCAAATAAGGAGAATCACTATATCACTTCGACTCTTGATGATTCTTGGATAAATCTTTGAGTTTCTTATTTGATCCTTCACGACCTTAAAGAATGTAATTTGCATTTAATCTCAATTTTATTTAATGAGCGAGATAGAGATCTAATTCTCCAAATTCCTCTGAGCTTACAACGCAGTTTTGATGATTGGCTTTGGGTCTATGGTAGAAAAGGGATTTATTCTGTTAGAAGTGCTTATCATTTTATTCATGTAGCCCCTCGAGACTTGAATCAGGTTCTTCCCTCTCCTCTTTGGAAGAAATTTTGGTTTTCGAACATTCCTACTAAGATGAAAATTTTCTTTTGGCATTCATTAAATTCTTGCTTACCGGTTCGTAATCTTCTTATTAACAAAGGTGTTGATACTGTGCTTTTGTGTCCTATTTGTGGCATTGAGAATGAATCTGTTTCTTATGTTGTATTTGAGTGCTATTGTGCTAAGGCAATTTGGTCAAATTCTTAGCTGGGTTTATTTCATTTCACATATGTTGAGCTGCCTTCTTTTTCTTTTTCTTGCCTGTTCGATGTTGATAAATTGGATTTCAACTAGAAAACGAGAAAATGCAACTTTTAACTAAGAACATACTACTCATATTACTTGGCAAAAACCACCAGTTGGTTTCCTTAAAATCAACACCAATGCTGCTATCTTCAAAGATTTAAGGAGGATTGGTATTGGTTTTGTTGTTCGAAATAGCAATAGAGATTGTATAGCTACTGGCAGTAACATTTGTCATGGGGTTTTAGATCCTTCTAGTGCAGAAGTTATGGGAATTCGTGAAGCGTTAACTTGGGTTAAAAAGCAAAACTTACACTCTGTTATTATTGAATCAGATTCACAACTGGTTATTCAGGGTATTCTTTCAACCATTCACAATAAATTTGAAGTTGATTTGATTGTTAGTAATTTCTTATTTCTCTGTAATTCCATAAATGATATTCATTTTAGTTTTTGCAAAAGATCTGCGAACTTTGTAGCTCATTCTCTTGCGAGAAATGCTAGTTCTATGCCAGGTTTTGATTATTAGGATTTATCTTTCCCTGCTTGTGTTTCTTCAGCCTTAACTGATAATCATGCTTTTTAATGAAATTTTCTTTTTTTTCCAAATAAAAGATAAATTGAACTAATAAATTAAATGGTTCAAAAATACCAATTGAGTTGACTCTATTTTTAAATAATTGCTTTTCACCGTCTGGTCAATATTATAAGTTTTAAGTGGATGGCAATTTATAAAATATAAAGTAAAAACCCAAAAATCTCAAGTATTTTAAGAAATTTAAAAAATAATTTTAAAAATCTCCGAAAAATTATTCTAATTTTTGGGTTTTTTTGAAAAATATTTTTTTAAAATATTTCGGATTAAAAAAATAACAACAAAACACGTTCAGTATGAACATTATACAGATTGATACTGATGACATATGACTACATCATCCACACGTTATAAAACTGTTGAAGTCAATTCATTTGGCAAATACTTCAGTTGGAAATGGTAGTGCTTCGTGAGTTAAAATCGACTCACAAATGATGGTGAGAGGTCCCCCTAGTGGTATCCATCTCTAGGTAATGGGATCGAGTTACACAAATTGTGACTCATTTAAAATACCTACAAAATGCAGGTATTATAAAATTAAATAGGTTTGATCGATAAAAATTTTAAACTGGTTAATATTTTAATTTAATTTATCTTAATACTTTTATTTATAAAATCAGTCATTTTATTAAAATTGATTTTATAAATTTTATAAATTAATTAATTTTAATTTAATATTTTTGCATATGTTCACTGACTTAACCCATAGTTACATTTGCAATGTAAAAACAAAAGTAAAGAGTGACTTTATGTCGTTATCAATCCAATTGCGAGTGCCCACTTTCATGCACCATGTTATAAGGTGCAAAATTCGCAAGGTCCCAAGCTAAACTATCTTCTTCTTTCCTTAGAACTTAACACCAATGCAATCATATTTACAAGGCTAGACATGAAACCCACCACTTCAAGTCAGTTCACTCTCTTCCTGCTTTTCTTGATCTTTGCTGTGTCTTTTGCATACCACACTGCTGGCACTAGTGGCTCTGGTAGGGAGAAAGAGACCTTGCCTGAAATGTCATCAGAGCCTAATGGTCAAACCGGTTCCTCATCAGGAGCCACTGGCTCCGGCTATGGTCCAAACTGGAACTACAACTGGGGTTGGGGTTCAAGTCCAAGCGCTGGTTGGGGCTACGGCTCTGGTTCAGGTCGGTCACGGAATGGTTTTGGTAGGGGTTTTGGCTTTGGTTCTGGTTCTGGAAGTGGTTCAGGGTACAGTTTTGGGTCTGGAGGCGGCAGTGGATACGAAGGAACTGGATATTCCAGTGGTGGTGGTTCAGGCTCAGGGTATGGTTTTGGTTCTGGAAGTGGTAGTGATTCAGGCTCAGGCTCCAGTTTTGGGTCTGGAGGTGGCGGTGGATACGGAGCGGGTGGCAGTGTGAGTGGCGATGGCTACTCTTCACCGTGGGACTTTCAAGAGAGGAACAACCATGGCTGAGGACAGGGTAATGATTCCGTGCTTGCATATAATTTCAAGAGAATAATGTATCCTAGTATATGGATTTAGTTACTTGCATGATGTGTAAGTTAATGATTTATAGTAATTAACAGAAATCGTGATTAGACATATGATTAATTTGAATTTTGAAGTGTAAAATATTTTAATTTTTTTTAATTCAAAACACATGAAATTTTATAAAATTTTCAATTCATGAAAAAAAATGACGAATAAAAGGTTCTTTAAGAATAATTACTCGGACAAAATCCCACAGAAAATTTAAAAAAGTCTAATAATACGTACTCTTATTCCTAATTAACAGAAAGATTGTTTTCAAAAGTACCATCAATTAATAAATCTAAAGTTAATAGATCAAACCAAGCTCGGGATTACTGATGAAAGAATGTAACACCAATTAGTCCATCTAAACTCAATAGATCAGGCCGAGCTCAAGATTATAGAGGACGAATCAAACAGCCTAATCTATCCTTGACTTAATCAGACTTTAAACTACTCAAATAATTGGCTAGACTAATGTTATAATCCTCAAGATTGACCAAACTTCGAATCAAACTCAAACCGCAATGAAAACTCAAGTTGAGTCCCGAGTCATAGGAAACCCAAGTCCAGTCAGATATACTGCCATCCCTGCTATCTTCTTTCAGTAGAACATAAAATCTGAACTTCGTAAATGGAAATGCAACCTTAATTCTTTTTAGCCAAGATGAATCTCCTAGTCATCATCTGATTGACCTTGAATTAAATGCTTCGAATAGGTGAAGAACTATGGTGCCAATAATAAGAGGAGAGGATCATACTCCACAAAACTTGCTTTGCGACCACAAACAGGCATTTCATCACACTAGGCATAGCTAAATTTTCTCAGCGAAATCGGCAGTCGTTACCTTTAAATACGCATTAGATAAACTGTAAGGTTGTATCCAACAAAGTTAGGTAGCCGACCAAAATCACCTGCATCAAAGATATTGTCAGTGCAAGCAACAGAAACTTACAGTTCCCAGTAACATATAAACGGTATAACACATGCCAAAAAATGAACTGAATCATGCACAGAAAGGCACTAACAGATGGCATAATCATACTTTGGCAATTTTTCAGAACAACTAAATAACTGCACACAGACCACAACTTATGGTCTCATGGTTATATCACATCCTAAAAAGTGCACCCTAAGGTTCATTAGTCATTCATAATTTCTTATCTCGACAAATCCAGTTGAGCTCAGTTAGAATATATGCACACCAAGACATTCATTTGAACTCACGTCGCTCAATGGTGCCAAAAGACAAATAAAGCTGTAGTTGAAGCTAGGGACGGCAGAATACCCAAATTCAAACCATCCCAGCCCAACTCAGTTTAGTCAATGGATCAATCTGGTTTGACCGGATCCAGATTTGGTCCAACCTCGAAAAAAGGTTTGAATTCAGCCCATATGTATAGCCAATATACCAGGATATCAGGCCAATGCAGATATTCCCATATGTATAGCCAGCATGAAATCTGCAGTTTTGATGGGCTGATCGGGCCCGTTCATGTCCCAACCAACTAATTTAAACTTTTCAGATATGTCTGAAGCAAAACGAGCTCAACCTGTAAAAATTTATGAGCCTAAACCCGCCCTACCTTTCAAAAGGTAAAGTAAACACCTTTAGGACCTAGAATCAAGCTTTTATTGCAACATGCCATTCCAAGCAAAAGCTTCTTTAAATTTTCACTATAGTCTATTTCTTATTAAATACATAAGTTCAATAAAGTCTTCCTATAAAGAAAACATAAAGTGCAAAGCAAATCTTATATAACACAGAACACAAAGAAAGATAGAACATCATCATCATCATCATACTCCGAAGTCCCGCAGTGAAGCAAAATCTTGGAGAGACTGATAGTACGCAACCTTACGCCTACATAGTAAAGAAGCTGTTTCCAATAGACCTACATGCAGATGTGACAGGATAATAGTGATGCAGGTTAAAAGAGTAACTACGTAAAAACTGACAGTATATATCACACAAAGAAAGATGGAACACATACAATAAATTCAAATACTATCACGGGCACTGGAGCAAAGTTTCATTACTCAAGGACTTGACGAAAGCTAACAACCATGAAAATATATTATCAACAAATGAACAGTCATTATGAATTCATATTTGAAATATAGAACCAAATAGTATACCTCCATGTTTCTGAAAGCTCATTGTAGTCCACTGTCAATTCTCGAAAAGGACATATATTCTTAATAGCAAATAGCATGATGTGAGGAACCCTATGATCGTGATGATCATAAAGAACTTTTCTTGCAGAGAGATTAGGAGTGCTACTATGGGTAATGAATCTACCAAAATTACCACATCGAGTTGCATCAATAACAAAACCCGTTCCTATATCAAAAATGTAATCTTTCCCTTGCCCCACTTGATTTGCCATGAAAATTTCTCCTATATACTCACACACAAAACTTCCACTAGGAATTAAGGACCTAGATCTAACACCCCATTCTCTAGATTTATTCTTGAATACCTCAAGTTGAAATGATATGCCATGTTGACTTGTCCTATTCAAGCAAGAGGTAAAGCATTTGCATAAAGGACCACATTCGTAAATAACATCCTCCCTTGTAACAAGACCTTTCCCATAATCATATGGAATATCCCCTCCACTGTTTCCTTTGCAAACACAATCTTCAGAATCAGAGCATCCATTTGTGAAATTACAACTTGTGGATATCCATTCATTCAATAGTGGAGGATAAGTTACTTTTACTTGATATATAAAACTCGGGGGCCTTTCAAAATCGACTGTATTTACTACACGAATTGGCTTATCCTCCTTACCATAAGATATATCATTGATAATAGCTCCCATCTTACAACTTGAGGGCTTTTCCATTACCATTCCTCGAGTTAATTTAGGTTGGTCTGACTTTCTTCGCAACAAAAACTTGTAAACATGCTTACCTGTGTCCACCTTCTTCAGCTTATAATCTTCCACATAGTACAATCCATCATAAACATACATGATATTCAATTTTTTATTACCACTAAGTGTAGACTTCTTAAAAGCCTTAAACCTTTGACGACGAATTACGCGCACAGGAGTTTTTTTATGCATGCTATTCACCAAGGCAAGATTTCCTCGTTCAAGTTTTTGATCTTCAATTTGGCATTTAAAATGCATTGAGGGATTCCCACCCTGTCCTGAGTAGATCATGATATCAGAAGATTGGGTTTCATTTTCATATCGCCCACTATCAACAATACTTGTAGCCAACTTTTCTCCATCTTTCAAGTAATCTATACCACTATTGAATTGGCAATGAAGTCCAATTATGTATAACTCAGCTCTAGACTGAAACTTGTCACCAACCTCAACTCCAGGAACTAACCCAATTCGTCTTGTTGAGTTGACCCACCCATGGTCCTTCTTAAGCAAACTTGCTGCTTTTAAATATATGATTGACGTGCGTTCATTTCGTCTTCTTCCATTATCCTTCATGAGGTTAGCAAGTATTTCTCGATACAACTTGATGGTACTTTGTACATCCGTTCGGCTAGCATTTGGAGGAACAAGTTCGTGTTTCTTTCGATCAAGCATCCCTCCTCCTAGAGCATCACCCAAGAATCTGGGAGCTTCAAGAAAGTTCCGGTTCCCAATACCATGAGCTCTTAACTTACTTCCAAAACCAGTACAAACTTCATGTTTCTCATCAAACTCAGAAGAAGCTCTCTTCCCAGAAACTTTATGGCACTTTATTGGGGGTAAGAATTCATCATCACTTTCATAAAAATTCACAATTGGTAATAACTTGGAAGGGTTCTTTCTTACAATGACAACATCGTCCTTTGTCGAGCTCCGACTCGTAGGGTTTTTCCTCGAAGAAAATATGTCATCCTCCGAGTCCACAGTTGAAAACTCACTACACCCTGCAACTCTTGCTCGCTTAAACGCCGGTAACCCTCGACCATTTTGCCGGGTTGCCCGCATATCTGGTAAATCCATGACAATTTCTACTGCAATCGACAAATGCAGACACACATGTAAGAAAATGACTACTACTGCTACTTAAACACCAAAAAGTTTGAAAACAAAAAGAGGGACTCCATAGAAGTAAACAAATGAGAGAGAGTAAACCCAAAGAAAAGAATACAATGTCAAGTAACAATGCAAAAAACCACAAAGAAACCAGTAGAGTCTGGTAAAAACTACAACTAAGAAAAAGGAAACAAGAAAGGAAGAGGAAGGACCCTAAAGAACCTGAACATCAAAAGTTTGAGAACAAAAACAGGGACTCCTTACAAATGAGAAAGAGTAAACCCAAAGAAAAGAATACAATGTCAAGTAACAATGCAAAAAACCACAAACAAACCAGTCGAGTCTATTAAAAACTACTACTAAGAAAAAGGAAACAAGAAAAGAAGAGGAAGGACCCAAAAGAACCTGAACACCAAGGAGGTTAGGAGCGGAGAGATAAGTCTTGAAAATGGTACTCTCCCTCAGGCCAAAATACAGCGTTCTTAGAGAAGAGGGCTCCCTTTCAAGGTCGGTTTAGGGATAGTTTCGTTTTGTCAAAATTTGTGCTTTCGTGGCAGGTGCAATTCCCAGATTTTTCTGGAATTGATTTTTTCTATTTAAAAAAAAAGATTAATCCGTACCTGCAACAATCTGTGCTTTTCCGTTTCCAAAATGCGTCGATATGACACTGTCGACGGCGATAATACAAGTCTACTGACACTGAGTAGTCTTGGCGTAATTGTGGGGAGAGATTTGACTTGAGAAGAAATTGAAAGTTGCACTCAAAGTACGAGCCACTTGTGAGGCTCAAAATTAAAAATTTAAAGATATATAATATTAAAATATTTTTAAAACTTGAGGTTAGAGACTTCCTTATGCAAGGAATTCACCCAATTTGAGCAACGATTAATCTGAATGTAGATAGCTTAAAAGTACCTTCTCGTAATTAGGACCCTCTTAGAATATCTCATGAACAAAAAAAAATATTTTTAATATTAAAAGCTAAATTAAATTACTAAATTACAGTTAATTAATTTTCAAACAACATTCTTAGCACATATATAATTTTTAAAGATTAAGATTTTTTATAATCTTTTGAAAATAAATCAAAACTAAATAAAAATATTTATTAATATTAAATAATATTTTTAATTTTATTAAACTTCGCAAGTTTTAGACTCTTACTGCCATATGGCCCACTCCCGCACAATATGACTTTCGAATTGAGAAAAACCTAATTTTAGCGACTTAGTCGCTAAGTTGGGTTAGTTGGAGCCTGGGGATTTTGACTTTTTAATACTTCAGGGGCCGGCGGAGTAGTAGCTTCTCGCTCACGACAATACCGACCGCGACCAAGTCGGTCAAAAAGCATTCAACTTTTTAATATTTTATTCATTTAGTGATAATTTTTTTAAAACTTTAATTTAATAATTAATTTTTAAAAATTCGTATAAATTATATCAAAATATTTTTTTAACTGATGTAACTAATAGGATATTAGATTCTAAAGTGTTAAATTTTTCAGGATTTTTTAATTTATTAGTCAAAAATTCAAAATTTTCAATTAAGTTATTAAATTTTTTATAACCTTACCAACCCAACTTAAAAGTTTATTTCTGTTTAGCATTTTTTTAATTTAGTTAATAAATTCTTTATTATCCATAAAAAATTTAATCATTAACTAAACATTCATATGAATACAAGAATAATCAGTTAACAATTAATTTTTTACAAGAATAAAGTAAAAAAATTTTAACTAAATATGAATTGAATTAGTAAATATCTGTTTAGATAAATATTTAGAAGGTCAATAAACAATTTTCTTTAATATAAAAACCTTTCTTAAAAAATGAGTATTTTGCTTTAAAATAAAAAACATTTATTTAATAAATATAACTTTTTGATAACCAAATTATAACTTTTTAAGATGATCAAATTTAGAGTTTATCAAAAAAGTATTTTTTGAAATAAAATTTTTAAATCAATTAATGAACCTATTTTTTAGTCTCTTTTGTTCTTATGTTTTACACATAATTCTCACAATACTCACAAATTTATATTTACATTTATTTTAAAATTTATATAATATTATTTGACTTTTTTAATATATTTTAATATTTATTTTTATATTAATTTTACTTATATTATAATCAATATAAAAGATTCGGTTAAATATATTTTTATTTATGTTTCTTATAGTTTAAAATTATATAATAATTAATATATTGTGCTTTGTATATTTTTAAATAATATTTATATGTATAAATTATATTAAGCTTTTTTTTAAAAGTTCTTTTTTAAAAGATAATTAAACAATCAACTAGTTTTTTTAAAAGCTCTTCTCAAAAAATAACTACAAAAAAAAAGTTCAACGAATAAAAGTTCTACTAATATAAACCTATCCAAACAAAAAGCTAAAATTATAAAAGATTGATCCCTTAATTAAAATTTTTAAAAATTTAGGCAGTGATAAAAAACAAAACTCAAAAGATCTGAAAATTTTTAGTATGTTATCCCTTAACTAGTAGACAAATATTCATGGCATGCATAGAAAAAAAAAAACAACCTTTTGCTGCAATTCAGTTATCTTAAACAAAACAGGTAATGGTAAATTGTGAGAGAGAGCATGCATGCTTAGTAAAACTCGCAACAAAACATGTATTAAATAACGATAAGCTCGCCATAGGTACCTGATCTTTCTTACTTCCTCTCTGCGTTTGGAGTCTGGCGTTCCCTTCTTGCACAGAAATCTGGAAAATAGTAAAACGGGGAGAGAAGGAAGATACTCACCGAAACACACAAAAAGAATGAAGAAGACAAAGCGGTTCGGTAAGGAATATACACTTTAAAGAGAACCGACATAAACTAAGAAGACGTAAGAGCATGAGACCCTAATTTCAAAAAGTCCCGCCTCTTGGCGGTACGGTTTTTAAAGGAAACTGTAACGGAGGACCCTAATTAGTGATAGTGATCGTGTATCAGTTAAAAACCAACTCTGAGTTATTAGGTGCGGTGATACGGATTGTCCTATGGTATTGCCTCAGGTCTGAATGGGTGGAGCGATCCCAACTGGCTTTTTATAGCCGTCGATTTTCTAAAATCATGTAATAGATACGGTAAAGATTTTTAAGGGATTTTTTAGCATTAATTGCTAATTAAGTTGACTTGACGTTCCAATCACTGAGTAATATCGTGTGCTTTCAAAAAGTTGGCACTGACTAGTGAATGATAATTGTTTGGATGCTTTGATCAATCATACGAGAGAAAGATGGAGAATCTTCCTTTTACACCTGTAAAGTTCGATGGGACAACTATATGATGATAGATAAGTTTTACATGTCACTTCAATATTATTAAGATGTCTGATCATCTTTTCTCTCACTTTTTATAAAATAATACTGTTTATTATTATCTATTTTTTAATAAGTTGTTTACTTTCAGTAAAAATTAACTTTACTTTTGTTAAGTAAATTTCTTAGAGATAAGATAAGATAGCTTTTGTTAAAGTTATATGATTATGTCTCTAAAATAGTTTACATTTATATCCTTCGCTTTGATTATTTAAGATAGCCGTCTTATTTGTAACCAAGTTAGAATAAGGTTAAGATATTTGTATAGGTAGTGTTTAAGAGAGATATTCTGACTGTTGCAGGAATACACTTTCTTTCATATAAGGTAAGAACAAGTCGGATAATTCCAACATAAAGATATGTATAGCTTTATTCTCTTCATTGAGAGATCAGCTCTTTAGGAATTTCAAGCTTTATGAAAAATGATTCAACTCTTTAAGTTGTCTTCTTAAAGAGTTCAGGATATTATCTTTATGTCGTGGCCAGTACAAGGCTGTATGCCAAAACTGGACATGTTGTTCAATATATAGAACTCCAGTAGCATTCTCTATGTAAGGACGATGCACAATTAAAAAACTGTCTAAACAAATTGTTAGACAGTACAATTTGTTTCGAATTTAAATTTAAATTCTAATTATAATTTAAATTTAACTCTACCTTTAATTATAATTATAATTTAATTTTAATAAAATTTATATCTTATATTTGAAGTTTCTTAAAACTTATAATTAAGTATAACTTTATTTAAACTGATTTCTCTCTTTTAAATTACTGTGGCTCGTTAAGTCACTATCATGTAGATATTAATTAACAATTATGATTATAATTATACTTCATAATTAAATTTTGGATAAAGTAATTTTTAATTTATTTTTTATTTAATTAAGCAATTTATAATTATATATTAAAATTGACATCTAGATCACCCAAATAGTAAAAATATTTAAGTAATTTTGACTCACCTTATTCATGTATCTTTATAATATATAATTTAAACTTTTTGTTATATAATATTTCAATTAGATATAAAGTATGATAATAATGTTTATTTTATATAAATCTAATCATGGTCGTTATTGTATATAACTTAATTTATAATTGATATTTGAAAACACATTTTCGAATAACAATTTACTTTAGTTAACAAATATTATTTAAACCATTATTAATGAATAATCCTAGAACATGACGAATATTTTGTTGAATTGCTCAATAATTTTATACAGTTCATATTATATCAAGATACTACTTAATGAAATATATCATAAGAAGCATCAAATATATAGTAATTCTTACATGTCTAATTATATAATAATTATAATAAAAAGTCTATAAATAAAAAAAAGTATATTTTATTAGGGTCCTTATAATAGGGTAACTTAATAAACTTATTATTTAATAAACAACTATGTACTTGTTTTAAGTATCTTTGTATTTACTTTGTGAGATCAATTACAAATTATCAAGTAATTATTTTTTCTTTTAAAGTATTTCGACTTAAATAATCTAACCGATTCGCGACATTCATCCAATGTTATGAATACCGTACCGGGTTCAGTACCGGATTGGGCTCTGGAACGGAACTGTACCGGTACCGGTCGGTACCGAGTACCGTTTCGAGATATTTTTAAAATTTATAAAATAGTCCATAAACTTTTTAAAAATTGCAAAATAGTCCATATTGATATATTATGCAACTGTACTGTATACTTTACTAGTTTACTGT